>JAQQFT010000023.1:680499-718694 GCA_029582265.1 Zoroaster sp. YZ-2022
ATACAGTCAATGACCTGTACGAGGGTTACATTATATGGAAAAAGTAAATGACCTGTAGATGGTTAATTAAAAGGAATACAGTAAAGACCGTACGAGGTTACATTAAAAAGGGTGTCAATGCCCCAGAGGGTTTAAATTATATGGGAAATGTACTAAACGGCCTCCATGGACACTTAGCCATCTGTAAAATACCGTCAACTTGCATGCATGGTTTCACTGCAAACATTACAGCACTATACAGTGTTACAAAAGAAAACATTTCTATGGTTGGGAATAACTTTAAAGTTTTCAAGGAGGCCATAATTTTATATCTAAATTAAAGCTTAGGTTCTTCCTTCAGAAAACCACCATACTTTTGAAATTTGGAAAATTATCACCTTAACGGCCCTCGATGGACACTTAGAACTCTGTAAAATACTGTCAACCTGTATGCGGTTTCACCGCAAACAATACAGCACTATACAGTGTTACAAAAAAATACATTTCTGGGTTGCGAATAACTTTTAAAGTTTTCAAGGGAGGCCGATAATTGTATATCTAAATTAAAGCTTAGGTTCTCCCTTTCAGAAAAACACCATACTTTGAATTTGGATAAACAAATTTTCGTACCTTAAACGGCCTCCATGGACACTTAGCCACTCTGTAAAATACCGTCAACTTATGCATGCGGTTTCACAGCAAACAATACAGCACTATACAGTGTTAACAAAAATACATTTCTATGGTTGGGAATAACTTTAAAGTTTTCAAGGGAGGCTGATAATTTTATATCTAATTTAAAGCTTAGGTTCTCCCCTTCAGAAAACACCATACTTTTGAATTTGGATAACAAATTTCGTACCTTAAACGGCCTCCATGGACACTTAGCCATCTGTAAAATACCGTCAACTTATGTGGTTTCACAGCAACACATACACAGCACTATACAGTGTTACAAAAATAAAGATTTCTATGGTTGGGAATAACTTTAAAGTTTTCAAGGAGGCTGATAATTTTATATCTAAATTAAAGCTTAGGGTTCTCCCCTTTCAGAAAAAACACCATAGATTTGAATTTGATAATTATTTGTACCTTAAACGGCCTCCATGGACACTTAGCCATCTGTAAAATACCGTCAACTTGCATGCGGTTTCACCGCAAACAATATACAGCACTGTACAGTGTTACAAAAATACATTTTCAGTATTGGGAATAACTTTTAAAAGTTTTCAAGGGAGCTGATAATTTTATATCTAAATTAAAGCTTAGGTTCTCCCTTTCAGACAAACACCATACTTTTGAATTTGATAATTATTTCGTACCTTTAAACGGCTCCATGGACACTTAGCCCTCAGTAAAATACTGTCAACTTGCATGCGGTTTCACCGCAAACAATATACAGCACTATACAGTGTTACAAAAAAACATTTATAGGATGGGAATAACTTTAAAGTTTTCAAGGAGGCTGATAATTTTTATATCTAAATTAAAGCTTAGGTTCTTCCCTTTCAGAAAAACACCATACTTTTGAATTTGGGATTTTTATTTCGTACCTTAAACGGCCTCCATGGACACTTAGCCCTGTAAAATACCGTCAACTTGCATGCGGTTTCACCGCAAACAATACAGCACTATACAGTGTTACAAAAAAACATTTCTATGGATTGGGAATAACTTTAAAAGTTTTCAAGGAGGCCAATAATTTTATATCTAAATTAAAAGCTTAGGTTCTTCCCTTTCAGAAAAAACACCATACTTTTGAATTTGAATAATTTTTCGTACCTTAAACGGCCTCCATGGACACTTAGCCCTCTGTAAATACTGTCAACTCTGCATGCGGTTTCACCGCAAACAATTACAGCACTATACAGTATTACAAAAACATTTCTATGGTTGGGAATAACTTTAAAGTTTTCAAGGGAGGCCGATAATTTTATATCTAAATTAAAGCTTAGGGTTCTCCACCTTTCAGAAAACACCATACTTTTGAATTTGGAAAATTTTTTCGTACCTTAAACGGCCTCCATGGACACTTAGCCTCTGTAAAATACTGTCAACTTGCATGCGGCTTCACAGCAAACCTTACAGCACTATACAGTGTTACAAAAAAGATTTCTATGGTTGCGAATAACTTTAAAGTTTTCAAGGAGGCTGATAATGTTATATCTAAATTAAAGCTTAGTTCACCACCTTAAACGCTCCATGGACACTTAGCCACCTGTAAATACTGTCAGTCACAGCATACAGTGTTACAAAATACATTTCTAGGTTGGGAATAACTTTAAAGTTTTCAAGGAGGCTGATAATTTTATATCTAAATTAAAGCTTAGGTTCTCCCTTCAGAAAAACACCATAGATTTGAATTTGGAAAAAAATACGTTAAACGGCCTCCATGGACACTTAGCCCTCTGTAAATACCGTCAACTTGCATGCGGTTTCACCGCAAACAATACAGCACTATACAGTGTTACAAAAACATTTCTAGGGTTGGGAATAACTTTAAAGTTTTCAAGGAGGTATCATTTTATATCTAAATTAAAGCTTAGGTTCTCCCTTCAGAAAACACCATACTTTTGAATTTGGAAAAAATCGTAATTTAAACGGCCTCCATGGACACTTAGCCCTCTGTAAAATACTGTCAACTTGCATGCGGTTTCACCGCAAACAATACAGCACTATACAGTAAGTTACAAAAAACATTTCTAGGGTTGGGAATAACTTTTTAAAGTTTTCAAGGAGGCCTATCATTTTATATCTAAATTAAAGCTTAGGTTCTTCCCCTTTCAGAAAACACCATACTTTTGAATTTGGATAATTTTTTCGTACCTTAAACGGCCTTCCATGGATACTTAGCCCTCTGTAAAATTCCGTCAACTTGCATGCGGTTTCACCGCAAACAATATACAGCACTATTACAGTGTTACAAAAAACATTTATAGGGATGGGAATAACTTTTAAAGTTTTCAAGGAGGCCGATAATTTTATATCTAAATTAAAGCTTAGGTTTCTCCCTTTCAGAAAACACACCATACTTTTGAATTTGAAAAAATTTCGTACCTTAAACGGCCTCCATGGACACTTAGCCCTCTGTAAAATTCCGTCAACTTTGCATGCGGTTTCACCGCAAACAATACAGCACTATACAGTGTTACAAAAACATTTCTATGGTTGGGAATAACTTGTTAAAGTTTTCAAGGGTATTGATAATTTTATATCTAAATTAAAGCTTAGGTACTCCTTTCAGAAAACACCATACTTTTGAATTTGGAAAAAATTGCACCTATTAAACGGCCTCCATGGACACTTAGCCTCTCTGTAAAATACCGTCAACTTCCATGCGGTTTCACCGCAAACATTACAGCACTATACAGTATTACCAAAAAAACATTCATGGTTGGGAATAACTTTAAAGTTGTCAAGGGAGGCCTGATAATTTTATATCGAAATTAAAGCTAGGTTCTCCCTTTCAGAAAAACACCATACATTTGAATTTGGATAATTATTTCGTACCTTAAACGGCCTCCATGGACACTTAGCCATCTGTAAAATACTGTCAACTTTGAATGCGGTTTCACCGCAAACAATACAGCACTATACAGTGTTACAAAAAGATTTCTATGGTTGGGAATAACTTTTAAATTTTCAAGGGAGGCCGATAATTTTATATCTAAATTAAAGCTTAGGTTCTTCCCTTTCAGAAAAACACCATACTTTTGAATTTGGAATTTTTTTTCGTACCTTAAACGGCCTCCATGGACACTTAGCCCTCTGTAAAATACCGTCAACTTGCATACGGTTTCACCGGAAACAAAATAGAGCACTATACAGTATTACAAAAAAAACATTTTTATGGTTGGGAATAACTTTTAAAGTTTTCAAGGGAGGCCAATAATTTTATATCTAAATTAAAGCTTAGGTTCTTCACTTTCAGAAAACACAATACTTTTTAATTTGTAAAAAAAATCGTACCTTAAACGGCCTCCATGGACACTTAGCCCTCTGTATAATACCGTCAACTTGAATGCGGTTTCACCGCAAACATTACAGCACTATACAGTGTTACAAAAAAAACAAATTCTATGGTTGGGAATAACTTTAACGTTTTCAAGGGAGGCCGATCATTTTATATCTAAATTAAAGCTTAGGTTCTCCCCTTTCAGAAAAACACCATACTTTTGAATTTGGATAATTATTTCGTACCTTAAACGGCCTCCATGGACACTTAGCCATCTGTAAAATACCGTCAACTTGGATGCGGTTTCACCGCAAACAATACAGCACTATACAGTGTTACAAAAAAAACATTTCTAGGGTTGGGAATAACTTTTAAAGTTTTCAAGGAAGGCCGATAATTTTATATCTAAATTAAAGCTTAGGTTCTCCCCTTTCAGAAAAACACCATACTTTTGAATTTGGAAAAAAAAATCGTACCTTAAACGGCCTCCATGGACACTTAGCCCTCTGTAAAATACCGTCAACTTGCATACGGTTTCACCGCAAACAATACAGCACCATACAGTGTTACAAAAAAACATTTCTATGGTTGGGAATAACTTTTAAAGTTTTCAAGAGAGGCCAATAATTTTATATCTAAATTAAAGCTTAGGTTCCCCTTTCAGAAAACACCATACTTTTTAATTTGGATAATTATTTCGTACCTTAAACAGGCCTCCATGGACACTTAACCATCTGTAAAATACTGTCAACTTGCATGGGGTTTCACCGAAAACAATACAGCACTGTACACTGTTACAAAAAACATTTCTAGGGTTGGGAATAACTTTAAAGTTTTCAAGGAGGCCGATCATTTTATATCTAAATTAAAGCTTAGGTTCTCCCTTTCAGAAAACACCATACTTTTGAATTTGGATAATTATTTCGTACCTTAAACGGCCTCCATGGACACTTAGCCCTCTGTAAATACCGTCAACTTGCATACGGTTTCACTCCGCAAACAATACAGCACTATACAGTGTTACAAAAACATTTCTAGGATGGGAATAACTTTTAAAGTTTTCAAGGAGGGCCGATAATTTTATATCTAAATTAAAGCTTAGGTTCTTCCTTTCAGAAAAACACCATACTTTTGAATTTGGATATTTTTTCGTTCCTTAAACGTCCTCCATGGACACTTAGCCCTCTGTAAAATACCGTCAACTTGCATGCGGTTTCACCGCAAACAATATACAGCACTATACAGTGTTACAAAAAACATTTCTAGGATTGGGAATAACTTTAAAGTTTTCAAGGAGGCCGATAAATTTATATCTAAATTAAAGCTTAGGTTATCCCCTTTCAGAAAAACACCATACTTTTGAATTTGGATAATTTTTTCGCACCTTAAACGGCCTCCATGGACACTTAGCCCTCTGTAAAATACTGTCAACTTGCATGCGGTTTCACCGCAAACAATACAGCACTATACTGTGTTACAAAAATACATTTCTATGGTTGGGAATAACTTTTAAAGTTTTCAAGGGAGGCCGATAATTTTATATCTAAATTAAAGCTTAGGTTCTTCCTTTCAGACAAACACCATACTATTGAATTTGGATAATTTTTTCGTACCGTAAACGGCCTCCATGGACACTTAGCCCTCTGTAACATACCGTCAACTTGCATGCGGTTTCACCGCAAACAATACAGCACTATACAGTGTTACCAACAAAACATTTCTATGGTTGGGAATAACTTTTAAAGTTTTCAAGGAGCCAATAATTTTATATCTAAATTAAAGCTTAGGTTCTTCCCTTTCAGAAAACACCATACTTTTGAATTTGGATAATCGTACCTTAAACGGCCTCCATGGACACTTAGCCCTCTTTAAAATACCGTCAACTTGCATGCGGTTTCACCGCAAACAATACAGCACTATACAGTGTTACAAAAAACATTTCTATGGTTGGGAATAACTTTTAAAGTTTTCAAGGGAGGCCGATAATTTTATATCTAAATTAAAGCTTAGGTTCTCCCCTTTCAGAAAAACACCATACTTTTGAATTTGGATAATTTTTTCGTACCTTAAACGGCCTCCATGGACACTTAGCCATCTGTAAAATACCGTCAACTTGCATGCGGTTTCACCGCAAACAATACAGCACTATACAGTGTTACAACAAATACATTTCTAGGGTTGGGAATAACTTTTAAAGTTTTCAAGGGAGGCCGATAATTTTATATCTAAATTAAAGCTTAGGTTCTCCCCTTTCAGACAAACACCATACTTTTGAATTTGGATAATTATTTCGTACCTTAAACGGCCTCCATGGACACTTAGCCCTCTGTAAAATACCGTCAACGTGCATACGGTTTCACCGGATACAATATACCGCTCTAGACATTTTTTGATAAAAACATTTATAGGGATGGGAATAACTTTTAAAGTTTTCAAGGGAGGCCGATAATTTTATATCTAAATTAAAGCTTAGGTTCTTCCTTTCAGAAAACACCATACTTTTTGAATTTGGGAATTTATTTCGTACCGTAAACGGCCTCCAAGGACCCTTAGCCCTCTGTAACATACCGTCAATTAGCAAGAGGTTTCACCGCTAACAATACAGCACTTTAGAGTGTTACAAAAACATTTCTAGGGTTGGAAATAACTTTTAAAGTTTTCAAGGAGGCCGATAATTTTATATCTAAATTAAAGCTTAGGTTCTCCCCTTTCAGAAAAACACCATACTTTTGAATTTGGATAATTATTTCGTACCTTAAACGGCCTCCATGGACACTTAGCCATCTGTAAAATACTGTCAACTTGCAAGCGGTTTCACCGCAAACAATACAGCACTATACAGTGTTACAAAAAAACATTCTATGGTTGGGAATAACTTTTAAAGTTTTCAAGGAGGCTGATAATTTTATATCTAAATTAAAGCTTAGGTTCTTCCCTTTCAGAAAACACCATACTTTTGAATTTGGATAATTATTTCGTACCTTAAACGGCCTCCATGGACACTTAGCCCTCTGTAAAATACCGTCAACTTGCATGCGGTTTCACCGCAAACATTACAGCACTATAGAGTGTTACAAAAAAAAGATTTCTATGGTTGGGAATAACTTTTAAAGTTTTCAAGGAAGGCCGATAATTTTATATCTAAATTAAAGCTTAGGTTCTCCCCTTTCAGAAAAACACCATACTTTTGAATTTGGATTTTTTTTCGTACCTTAAACGGCCTCCATGGACACTTAGCCCTCTGTAAAATACCGTCAACTTGCATACGGTTTCACCGGAAACAATATACAGCACTATACAGTATTACAAAAAAAACATTTCTATGGTTGGGAATAACTTTTAAAGTTTTCAAGGGAGGCCAATAATTTTATATCTAAATTAAAGCTTATGGTTCTTCCCTTTCAGAAAAACCACCATACTTTTGAATTTGGAAACAAAAATCGTACCTTAAACGGCCTCCATGGACACTTAGCCCTCTGTAAAATACCGTCAATTTCCATGCGGTTTCACCGCAAACATTACAGCGCTATACAGTATTACACATACAAATGTCTATGGTTGGGAATAACTTTTAAAGTTTTCAAGAGAGGCCGATAATTTTATATCTAAATTAAAGCTTAGGTTCTCCCCTTTCAGAAAAACACCATACATTTGAATTTGGATAATTATTTCGTACCTTAAACGGCCTCAATGGACACTTAGCCATCTGTAAAATACCGTCAACTTGCATGCGGTTTCACCGCAAACAATACAGCTCTATACAGTGTTACAAAAAATACATTTCTAGGGTTGGGAATAACTTTTAAAGTTTTCAAGGGAGGCCGATAATTTTATATCTAAATTAAAGCTTAGGTTCTCCCCTTTCAGACAAACACCATACTTTTGAATTTGGATAATTATTTCGTACCTTAAACGGCCTCCATGGACACTTAGCCCTCTGTAAAATACCGTCAACTTGCATACGGTTTCACTGGAAACAATATACAGCAGTATACAGTCTTACAAAAAAACATTTATAGGGATGGGAATAACTTTTAAAGTTTTCAAGGGAGGCCGATAATTTTATATCTAAATTAAAGCTTAGGTTCTTCCCTTTCAGAAAAACACCATACTTTTGAATTTGGGAATTTATTTCGTACCTTAAACGGCCTCCATGGACCCTTAGCCCTCTCTAAAATACCGTCAACTTGCATGCGGTTTCACCGCAAACAATACAGCACTATACAGTGTTACAAAAAAAACATTTCTAGGGTTGGAAATAACTTTTAAAGTTTTCAAGGGAGGCCGATCATTTTATATCTAAATTAAAGCTTAGGTTCTCCCCTTTCAGAAAAACACCATACTTTTGAATTTGGATAATTATTTCGTACCTTAAACGGCCTCCATGGACACTTAGCCATCTGTAAATACTGTCAACTTGCATGCGGTTTCACCGCAAACAGTACAGCACTATACAGTTTTACAAAAACATTTCTAGGGTTGGGAATAACTTTAAAGTTTTCAAGGGAGGCCGATCATTTTATATCTAAATTAAAGCTTAGGTTCTTCCCTTTCAGAAAAACACCATACTTTTGAATTTGGATAATTTTTTCGTACCTTAAACGGCCTCCATGGACACTTAGCCCTCTGTAACATTCCGTCAACTTGCATGCGGTTTCACCGCAAACATTACAGCACTATAAAGTGTTACAAAAAAAAAGATTTCTATGGTTGGGAATAACTTTTAAAGTTTTCAAGGGAGGCCGATAATTTTATATCTAAATTAAAGCTTAGGTTCTTCCCTTTCAGAAAAACACCATACTTTTGAATTTGGATAATTTTTTCGTACCTTAAACGGCCTCCATGGACACTTAGCCCTCTGTAAAATACCGTCAACTTGCATACGGTTTCACCGGAAACAATATACAGCACTATACAGTATTACAAAAAAAACATTTCTATGGTTGGGAATAACTTTTAAAGTTTTCAAGGGAGGCCAATAATTTTATATCTAAATTAAAGCTTAGGTTCTTCACTTTCAGAAAAACACCATACTTTTGAATTTGGAAAAAAAATCGTACCTTAAACGGCCTCCATGGACACTTAGCCCTCTGTAAAATACCGTCAACTTGAATGCGGTTTCACCGCAAACATTACAGCACTATACAGTGTTACAAAAAAAAACATTTCTATGGTTGGGAATAACTTTTAAAGTTTTCAATGGAGGCCGATCATTTTATATCTAAATTACAGCTTAGGTTCTTCCCTTTCAGAAAAACACCATACTTTTGAATTTGGATAATTTTTTCGTACCTTAAACGGCCTCCATGGACACTTAGCCCTCTGTAAAATACCGTCAACTTGCATGCGGTTTCACCGCAAACAATACAGCACTATACAGTGTTACAAAAAAAAACATTTCTAGGGTTGGAAATAACTTTTAAAGTTTTCAAGGGAGGCCGATCATTTTATATCTAAATTAAAGCTTAGGTTCTCCCCTTTCAGAAAAACACCATACTTTTGAATTTGGATAATTATTTCGTACCTTAAACGGCCTGCATGGACACTTAGCCATCTGTAAAATACCGTCAACTTGCATGCGGTTTCACCGCAAACAATACAGCACTATACAGTGTTACAAAAAAAAACATTTCTAGGGTTTGGAATAACTTTTAAAGTTTTCAAGGGAGGCCGATCATTTTATATCTAAATTAAAGCTTAGGTTCTTCCCTTTCAGAAAAACACCATACTTTTGAATTTGGAAAATTTGTTCGTACCTTAAACGGCCTTCATGGACACTTAGCCCTCTGTAAAATTCCGTCAACTTGCATGCGGTTTCACCGCAAACAATACAGCACTATACAGTGTTACAAAAAAAAACATTTCTATGGTTGGGAATAACTTTTAAAGTTATCAAGGGTGGCCGATAATTTTATATCTAAATTAAAGCTTAGGTACTTCCCTTTCAGAAAAACACCATACTTTTGAATTTGGAAAAAAAAAATCGTACCTTAAACGGCCTCCATGGACACTTAGCCCTCTGTAAAATACCGTCAACTTCCATGCGGTTTCACCGCAAACATTACAGCACTATACAGTATTACCAAAAAACAATGTCTATGGTTGGGAATAACTTTTACAGTTTTCAAGAGAGGCCGATAATTGTATATCTAAATTAAAGCTTAGGTTCTCCCCTTTCAGAAAAACACCATACATTTGAATTTGGATAATTATTTCGTACCTTAAACGGCCTCAATGGACACTTAGCCATCTGTAAAATACCGTCAACTTGCATACGGTTTCACCGGAAACAATATACAGCAGTATACAGTCTTACAAAAAAACATTTATAGGGATGGGAATAACTTTTAAAGTTTTCAAGGGAGGCCGATAATTTTATATCTAAATTAAAGCTTAGGTTCTCCCCTTTCAGAAAAACACCATACTTTTGAATTTGCTAAAAATGTTCGTACCTTAAGTGGCCTCCATGGACACTTAGCCCTCTGTAAAATACCGTCAACTTGCATGCGGTTTCACCGCAAACAATACAGCTCTATACAGTGTTACAAAAAATACATTTCTAGGGTTGGGAATAACTTTTAAAGTTTTCAAGGGAGGCCGATAATGTTATATCTAAATTAAAGCTTAGGTTCTCCCCTTTCAGACAAACACCATACTTTTGAATTTGGATAATTATTTCGTACCTTAAACGGCCTCCATGGACACTTAGCCCTCTGTAAAATACCGTCAACTTGCATACGGTTTCACCGGAAACAATATACAGCAGTATACAGTCTTACAAAAAAACATTTATAGGGATGGGAATAACTTTTAAAGTTTTCAAGGGAGGCCGATAATTGTATATCTAAATTAAAGCTTAGGTTCTTCCCTTTCAGAAAAACACCATACTTTTGAATTTGGGAATTTATTTCGTACCTTAAACGGCCTCCATGGACCCTTAGCCCTCTCTAAAATACCGTCAACTTGCATGCGGTTTCACCGCAAACAATACAGCACTATACAGTGTTACAAAAAAAACATTTCTAGGGTTGGGAATAACTTTTAAAGTTTTCAAGGAGGCGATCATTTTATATCTAAATTAAAGCTTAGGTTCTCCCTTTCAGAAAACACCATACTTTTGAATTTGGATAATTTTTTCGTACCTTAAACGGCCTCCATGGACACTTAGCCATCTGTAAAATACCGCCAACTTGCATGCGGTTTCACCGCAAACAATACAGCACTATACAGTGTTACCACAAAAAAGATTTCTATGGTTGGGAATAACTTTTAAAGTTTTCAAGTGTGGCCGATCATTTTATATCTAAATTAAAGCTTAGGTTCTTCCCTTTCAGAAAAACACCATACTTTTGAATTTGGATAATTTTTCCGTACCTTAAACGGCCTCCATGGACACTTAGCCCTCTGTACAATTCCGTCAACTTGCATGCGGTTTCACCGCAAACAATACAGCACTATACAGTGTTACAAAAAAAAACATTTCTATGGTTGGGAATAACTTTTAAAGTTATCAAGGGTGGCCGATAATTTTATATCTAAATTAAAGCTTAGGTACTTCCCTTTCAGAAAAACACCATACTTTTGAATTTGGAAAACAAAATCGTACCTTAAACGGCCTCCATGGACACTTAGCCCTCTGTAAAATACCGTCAACTTCCATGCGGTTTCACCGCAAACATTACAGCACTATACAGTATTACAAAAAAAAAATGTCTATGGTTGGGAATAACTTTTAAAGTTTTCAAGAGAGGCCGATAATTTTATATCTAAATTAAAGCTTAGGTTCTCCCCTTTCAGAAAAACACCATACATTTGAATTTGGATAATTATTTCGTACCTTAAACGGCCTCAATGGACACTTAGCCATCTGTAAAATACCGTCAACTTGCATGCGGTTTCACCGCAAACAATACAGCTCTATACAGTGTTACAAAAAATACATTTCTAGGGTTGGGAATAAATTTTAAAGTTTTCAAGGGAGGCCGATAATTTTATATCTAAATTAAAGCTTAGGTTCTCCCCTTTCAGACAAATACCATACTTTTGAATTTGGATAATTATTTCGTACCTTAAACGGCCTCCATGGACACTTAGCCCTCTGTAAAATACCGTCAACTTGCATACGGTTTCACCGGAAACAATATACAGCAGTATACAGTCTTACAAAAAAACATTTCTATGGTTGGGAATAACTTTTAAAGTTTTCAAGGGAGGCCGATCATTTTATATCTAAATTAAAGCTTAGGTTCTCCCCTTTCAGAAAAACACCATACTTTTGAATTTGGATAATTATTTCGTACCTTAAACGGCCTCCATGGACACTTAGCCATCTGTAAAATACCGTCAACTTGCATGCGGTTTCACCGCAAACAATACAGCACTATACAGTGTTACAAAAAAAACATTTCTAGGGTTGGGAATAACTTTTAAAGTTTTCAAGGGAGGCCGATCATTTTATATCTAAATTAAAGCTTAGGTTCTTCCCTTTCAGAAAAACACCATACTTTTGAATTTGGATAATTTTTTCGTACCTTAAACGGCCTCCATGGACACTTAGCCCTCTGTAAAATACCGTCAACTTGCATGCGGTTTCACCGCAAACATTACAGCACTATACAGTGTTACAAAAAAAAAGATTTCTATGGTTGGGAATAACTTTTAAAGTTTTCAAGGGAGGCCGATAATTTTATATCTAAATTAAAGCTTAGGTTCTTCCCTTTCAGAAAAACACCATACTTTTGAATTTGGATAATGTTTTCGTACCTTAAACGGCCTCCATGGACACTTAGCCCTCTGTAAAATACCATCAACTTGCATGCGGTTTCACCGCAAACAATACAGCACTATACAGTGTTACAAAAAAAAACATTTCTATGGTTGGGAATAACTTTTAAAGTTTTCAAGGGAGGCCGATCATTTTATATCTAAATTAAAGCTTAGGTTCTTCCCTTTCAGAAAAACACCATACTTTTGAATTTGGAATTTTTTTTCGTACCTTAAACGGCCTCCATGGACACTTAGCCCTCTGTAAAATTCCGTCAACTTGCATGCGGTTTCACCGCAAACATTACAGCACTATACAGTGTTACAAAAAAAAAAGATTTCTATGGTTGGGAATAACTTTTAAAGTTTTCAAGGGAGGCCGATAATTTTATATCTAAATTAAAGCTTAGGTTCTTCCCTTTCAGAAAAACACCATACTTTTGAATTTGGAATTTTTTTTCGTACCTTAAACGGCCTCCATGGACACTTAGCCCTCTGTAAAATACCATCAACTTGCATGCGGTTTCACCGCAAACAATACAGCACTATACAGTGTTACAAAAAAACATTTCTATGGTTGGGAATAACTTTTAAAGTTTTCAAGGGAGGCCGATAATTTTATATCTAAATTAAAGCTTAGGTTCTTCCCTTTCAGAAAAACACCATACTTTTGAATTTGGATAATTTTTTCGTACCTTAAACGGCCTCCATGGACACTTAGCCCTCTGTAAAATACCATCAACTTGCATGCGGTTTCACCGCAAACAATACAGCACTATACAGTATTACAAAAAAAAACATTTCTATGGTTGGGAATAACTTTTAAAGTTTTCAAGGGAGGCCGATAATTTTATATCTAAATTAAAGCTTAGGTTCTTCCCTTTCAGAAAAACACCAAACATTTGAATTTGGATAATTATTTCGTACCTTAAACGGCCTCCATGGACACTTAGCCCTGTGAAAAATTCCGTCAACTTGCATGCGGTTTCACCGCAAACATTACAGCACTATACAGTGTTACAAAAAAAAAGATTTCTATGGTTGGGAATAACTTTTAAATTTTCAAGGGAGGCCGATAATTTTATATCTAAATTAAAGCTTAGGTTCTTCCCTTTCAGAAAAACACCATACTTTTGAATTTGGATAATTTTTTCGTACCTTAAACGGCCTCCATGGACACTTAGCCCTCTGTAAAATACCATCAACTTGCATGCGGTTTCACCGCAAACAATACAGCACTATACAGTGTTACAAAAAAACATTTCTATGGTTGGGAATAACTTTTAAAGTTTTCAAGGGAGGCCGATAATTTTATATCTAAATTAAAGCTTAGGTTCTTCCCTTTCAGAAAAACACCATACTTTTGAATTTGGATAATTTTTTTCGTACCTTAAACGGCCTCCATGGACACTTAGCCCTCTGTAAAATACCATCAACTTGCATGCGGTTTCACCGCAAACAATACAGCACTATACAGTGTTACAAAAAAAAACATTTCTATGGTTGGGAATAACTTTTAAAGTTTTCAAGGGAGGCCGATAATTTTATATCTAAATTAAAGCTTAGGTTCTTCCCTTTCAGAAAAACACCATACATTTGAATTTGGATAATTATTTCGTACCTTAAACGGCCTCCATGGACACTTAGCCCTCTGTAAAATACCGTCAACTTGCATACGGTTTCACCGGAAACAATATACAGCAGTATACAGTCTTACAAAAAAACATTTATAGGGATGGGAATAACTTTTAAAGTTTTCAAGGGAGGCCGATAATTGTATATCTAAATTAAAGCTTAGGTTCTTCCCTTTCAGAAAAACACCATACTTTTGAATTTGGGAATTTATTTCGTACCTTAAACGGCCTCCATGGACCCTTAGCCCTCTCTAAAATACCGTCAACTTGCATGCGGTTTCACCGCAAACAATACAGCACTATACAGTGTTACAAAAAAAACATTTCTAGGGTTGGGAATAACTTTTAAAGTTTTCAAGGGAGGCCGATCATTTTATATCTAAATTAAAGCTTAGGTTCTTCCCTTTCAGAAAAACACCATACTTTTGAATTTGGATAATTTTTTCGTACCTTAAACGGCCTCCATGGACACTTAGCCCTCTGTAAAATACCGTCAACTTGCATGCGGTTTCACCGCAAACATTACAGCACTATACAGTGTTACAAAAAAAAGATTTCTATGGTTGGGAATAACTTTTAAAGTTTTCAAGGAAGGCCGATAATTTTATATCTAAATTAAAGCTTAGGTTCTTCCCTTTCAGAAAAACACCATACTTTTGAATTTGGATAATTTTTTCGTACCTTAAACGGCCTCCATGGACACTTAGCCCTCTGTTAAATACCATCAACTTGCATGCGGTTTCACCGCAAACAATACAGCACTATACAGTGTTAAAAAAAAAAAACATTTCTATGGTTGGGAATAACTTTTAAAGTTTTCAAGGGAGGCCGATCATTTTATATCTAAATTAAAGCTTAGGTTCTTCCCTTTCAGAAAAACACCATACTTTTGAATTTGGAATTTTTTTTCGTACCTTAAACGGCCTCCATGGACACTTAGCCCTCTGTAAAATTCCGTCAACTTGCATGCGGTTTCACAGCAAACATTACAGCACTATACAGTGTTACAAAAAAAAAGATTTCTATGGTTGGGAATAACTTTTAAAGTTTTCAAGGGAGGCCGATAATTTTATATCTAAATTAAAGCTTAGGTTCTTCCCTTTCAGAAAAACACCATACTTTTGAATTTGGATAATTTTTTCGTACCTTAAACGGCCTCCATGGACACTTAGCCCTCTATAAAATACCATCAACTTGCATGCGGTTTCACCGCAAACAATACAGCACTATACAGTGTTACAAAAAACATTTCTATGGTTGGGAATAACTTTTAAAGTTTTCAAGGGAGGCCGATAATTTTATATCTAAATTAAAGCTTAGGTTCTTCCCTTTCAGAAAAACACCATACTTTTGAATTTGGAATTTTTTTTCGTACCTTAAACGGCCTCCATGGACACTTAGCCCTCTGTAAAATACCATCAACTTGCATGCGGTTTCACCGCAAACAATACAGCACTATACAGTGTTACAAAAAAAAACATTTCTATGGTTGGGAATAACTTTTAAAGTTTTCAAGGGAGGCCGATAATTTTATATCTAAATTAAAGCTTAGGTTCTTCCCTTTCAGAAAAACACCATACATTTGAATTTGGATAATTATTTCGTACCTTAAACGGCCTCCATGGACACTTAGCCCTCTGTAAAATACAGTCAACTTGCATGCGGTTTCACCGCAAACAATACAGCACTATACAGTGTTACAAAAAAAAACATTTCTATGGTTGGGAATAACTTTTAAAGTTATCAAGGGTGGCCGATAATTTTATATCTAAATTAAAGCTTAGGTACTTCCCTTTCAGAAAAACACCATACTTTTGAATTTGGAAAAAAAAATCGTAACTTAAACGGCCTCCATGGACACTTAGCCCTCTGTAAAATACCGTCAACTTCCATGCGGTTTCATCGCAAACATTACAGCACTATACATTATTACAAAAAAAAAAAATGCTATGGTTGGGAATAACTTTAAAAGTTTTCAAGAGAGGCCGATAATTTTATATCTAAATTAAAGCTTAGGTTCTCCCCTTTCAGAAAAACACCATACATTTGAATTTGGATAATTATTTCGTACCTTAAACGGCCTCCATGGACACTTAGCCCTCTGTAAAATACCGTCAACTTGCATACGGTTTCACCGGAAACAATATACAGCACTATACAGTGTTACAAAAAAACATTTATAGGGATGGGAATAACTTTTAAAGTTTTCAAGGGAGGCCGATAATTTTATATCTAAATTAAAGCTTAGGTTCTTCCCTTTCAGAAAAACACCATACTTTTGAATTTGGATAATTTTTTCGTACCTTAAACGGCCTCCATGGACACTTAGCCCTCTGTAAAATACCATCAACTTGCATGCGGTTTCACCGCAAACAATACAGCACTATACAGTGTTACAAAAAAAACATTTCTATGGTTGGGAATAACTTTTAAAGTTTTCAAGTGAGGCCGATAATTTTATATCTAAATTAAAGCTTAGGTTCTTCCCTTTCAGAAAAACACCATACATTTGAATTTGGATAATTATTTCGTACCTTAAACGGCCTCCATGGACACTTAGCCCTCTGTAAAATACAGTCAACTTGCATGCGGTTTCACCGCAAACAATACAGCACTATACAGTGTTACAAAAAAAAACATTTCTATGGTTGGGAATAACTTTTAAAGTTATCAAGGGTGGCCGATAATTTTATATCTAAATTAAAGCTTAGGTACTTCCCTTTCAGAAAAACACCATACTTTTGAATTTGGAAAACAAATTCGTAACTTAAACGGCCTCCATGGACACTTAGCCCTCTGTAAAATACCGTCAACTTCCATGCAGTTTCATCGCAAACATTACAGCACTATACATTATTACAAAACAAAAAAATGCTATGGTTGGGAATAACTTTTAAAGTTTTCAAGAGAGGCCGATAATTTTATATCTAAATTAAAGCTTAGGTTCTCCCGTTTCAGAAAAACACCATACATTTGAATTTGGATAATTATTTCGTACCTTAAACGGCCTCCATGGACACTTAGCCCTCTGTAAAATACCGTCAACTTGCATACGGTTTCACCGGAAACAATATACAGCAGTATACAGTGTTACAAAAAACATTTATAGGGATGGGAATAACTTTTAAAGTTTTCAAGGGAGGCCGATAATTTTATATCTAAATTAAAGCTTAGGTTCTTCCCTTTCAGAAAAACACCATACTTTTGAATTTGGATAATTTTTTCGTACATTAAACGGCCTCCATGGACACTTAGCCCTCTGTAAAATATAGTCAACTTGCATACGGTTTCACCGCAAAAAATACAGCACTATACAGTGTTACAAAAAAAACATTTCTATGGTTGGGAATAACTTTTAAAGTTTTCAAGGGAGGCCGATAATTTTATATCTAAATTAAAGCTTAGGTTCTTCCCTTTCAGAAAAACACCATACATTTGAATTTGGATAATTATTTCGTACCTTAAACGGCCTCCATGGACACTTAGCCCTCTGTAAAATACAGTCAACTTGCATGCGGTTTCACCGCAAACAATACAGCACTATACAGTGTTAGAAAAAAAACATTTCTATGGTTGGGAATAACTTTTAAAGTTATCAAGGGTGGCCGATAATTTTATATCTAAATTAAAGCTTAGGTACTTCCCTTTCAGAAAAACACCATACTTTTGAATTTGGAAAAAAAAATCGTAACTTAAACGGCCTCCATGGACACTTAGCCCTCTGTAAAATACCGTCAACTTCCATGCGGTTTCATCGCAAACATTACAGCACTATACATTATTACAAAAAAAAAAAATGCTATGGTTGGGAATAACTTTTAAAGTTTTCAAGAGAGGCCGATAATTTTATATCTAAATTAAAGCTTAGGTTCTCCCCTTTCAGAAAAACACCATACATTTGAATTTGGATAATTATTTCGTACCTTAAACGGCCTCCATGGACACTTAGCCCTCTGTAAAATACCGTCAACTTGCATACGGTTTCACCGGAAACAATATACAGCAGTATACAGTGTTACAAAAAACATTTATAGGGATGGGAATAACTTTTAAACTTTTCAAGGGAGGCCGATAATTTTATATCTAAATTAAAGCTTAGGTTCTTCCCTTTCAGAAAAACACCATACTTTTGAATTTGGGAATTTTTTTCGTACCTTAAACGGCCTCCATGGACACTTAGCCCTCTCTAAAATACCGTCAACTTGCATGCGGTTTCACCGCAAACAATACAGCACTATACAGTGTTGCAAAAAAAAACATTTCTATGGTTGGGAATAACTTTTAAAGTTTTCAAGGGAGGCCGATCATTTTATATCTAAATTAAAGCTTAGGTTCTTCCCTTTCAGAAAAACACCATACTTTTGAATTTGGAATTTTTTTTCGTACCTTAAACGGCCTCCATGGACACTTAGCCCTCTGTAAAATTCCGTCAACTTGTATGCGGTTTCACCGCAAACATTACAGCACTATACAGTGTTACAAAAAAAAAGATTTCTATGGTTGGGAAAAACTGTTAAAGTTTTCAAGGGAGTCCGATAATTTTATATCTAAATTAAAGCTTAGGTTCTCCCCTTTCAGAAAAACACCATACTTTTGAATTTGGAAAATTGTTTCGTACCTTAAACGGCCTCCATGGACACTTAGCCCTCTATAAAATACCATCAACTTGCATGCGGTTTCACCGCAAACAATACAGCACTATACAGTTTTACAAAAAAATACATTTCTATGGTTGGGAATAACTTTTAAAGTTTTCAAGGGAGGCCGATAATTTTATATCTAAATTAAAGCTTAGGTTCTTCCCTTTCAGAAAAACACCATACTTTTTAATTTGGATAATTTTTTCGTACCTTAAACGGCCTCCATGGACACTTAGCCCTCTGTAAAACACCATCAACTTGCATGCGGTTTCACCGCAAACAATACAGCACTATACAGTGTTACAAAAAAAAACATTTCTATGGTTGGGAATAACTTTTAAAGTTTTCAAGTGAGGCCGATAATTTTATATCTAAATTAAAGCTTAGGTTCTTCCCTTTCAGAAAAACACCATACATTTGAATTTGGATAATTATTTCGTACCTTAAACGGCCTCCATGGACACTTAGCCCTCTGTAAAATACAGTCAACTTGCATGCGGTTTCACCGCAAACAATACAGCACTATACAGTGTTACAAAAAAAACATTTCTATGGTTGGGAATAACTTTTAAAGTTATCAAGGGTGGCCGATAATTTTATATCTAAATTAAAGCTTAGGTACTTCCCTTTCAGAAAAACACCATACTTTTGAATTTGGAAAAAAAAATCGTACCTTAAACGGCCTCCATGGACACTTAGCCCTCTGTAAAATACCGTCAACTTCCATGCGGTTTCATCGCAAACATTACAGCACTATACATTATTACAAAAAAAAACTTCTATGGTTGGGAATAACTTTAAAAGTTTTCAAGAGAGGCCGATAATTTTATATCTAAATTAAAGCTTAGGTTCTCCCCTTTCAGAAAAACACCATACATTTGAATTTGGATAATTTTTTCGTACCTTAAACGGCCTCCATGGACACTTAGCCCTCTGTAAAATATCGTCAACTTGCACACGGTTTCACCGGAAACAATATACAGCAGTATATAGTGTTACAAAAAAAACATTTATAGGGATGGGAATAACTTTTAAAGTTTTCAAGGGAGGCCGATAATTTTATATCTAAATTAAAGCTTAGGTTCTTCCCTTTCAGAAAAACACCATACTTTTGAATTTTGATAATTTTTTCGTACCTTAAACGGCCTCCATGGACACTTAGCCCTCTGTAAAATACCATCAACTTGCATGCGGTTTCACCGCAAACAATACAGCACTATACAGTATTACAAAAAACAAAATTTCTATGGTTGGGAATAACTTTTAAAGTTTTCAAGTGAGGCCGATAATTTTATATCTAAATTAAAGCTTAGGTTCTTCCCTTTCCGAAAAACACCATACATTTGAATTTGGATAATTATTTCGTACCTTAAACGGCCTCCATGGACACTTAGCCCTCTGTAAAATACAGTCAACTTGTATGCGGTTTCACCGCAAACAATACAGCACTATACAGTGTTACAAAAAAACATTTCTATGGTTGGGAATAACTTTTAAAGTTATCAAGGGTGGCCGATAATTTTATATCTAAATTAAAGCTTAGGTACTTCCTTTCAGAAAACACCATACTTTTGAATTTGGAAAAAAAAATCGTAACTTAAACGGCCTCCATGGACACTTAGCCCTCTGTAAAATACCGTCAACTTCCATGCAGTTTCAGCGCAAACAATAAAGCACAATACATTATTAAAAAACACAAATATGCTATGGTTGGGAATAACTTTTATAGTTTTCTAGAGAGGCCGATAATTTTATATCTAAATTAAGCTTAGGTTCTCCCGTTTCAGAAAAACACCATACATTTGAATTTGGATAATTATTTCGTACCTTAAACGGCCTCCATGGACACTTAGCCCTCTGTAAAATACCGTCAACTTGCATACGGTTTCACCGGAAACAATATACAGCAGTATACAGTGTTACAAATAAACATTTATAGGGATGGGAATAACTTTTAAAGTTTTCAAGGAGGCCGATAATTTTATATCTAAATTAAAGCTTAGGTTCTTCCATTTCAGAAAAACACCATACTTTTGAATTTGGATAATTTTTCGTACCTTAAACGGCCTCCATGGACACTTAGCCCTCTGTAAAACACCATCAACTTGCATGCGGTTTCACCGCAAACAATACAGCACTATACAGTGTTACAAAAAAAACATTTCTATGGTTGGGAATAACTTTTAAAGTTTTCAAGTGAGGCCGATAATTTTATATCTAAATTAAAGCTTAGGTTCTTCACTTTCAGAAAAACACAATACATTTGAATTTGGGATAACTATTCGTACCTTAAACGGCCTCCATGGACACTTAGCCCTCTGTAAAATACAGTCAACTTGCATGCGGTTTCACCGCAAACAATACAGCACTATACAGTGTTAGAAAAAAAAACATTTCTATGGTTGGGAATAACTTTTAAAGTTATCAAGGGTGGCCGATAATTTTATATCTAAATTAAAGCTTAGGTACTTCCCTTTCAGAAAAACACCATACTTTTGAATTTGGAAAAAAAAATCGTAACTTAAACGGCCTCCATGGACACTTAGCCCTCTGTAAAATACCGTCAACTTCCATGCGGTTTCATCGCAAACATTACAGCACTATACATTATTACAACAACAAAAAATTCTATGGTTGGGAATAACTTTTAAAGTTTTCAAGAGAGGCCGATAATTTTATATCTAAATTAAAGCTTAGGTTCTCCCCTTTCAGAAAAACACCATACATTTGAATTTGGATAATTATTTCGTACCTTAAACGGCCTCCATGGACACTTAGCCCTCTGTAAAATACCGTCAACTTGCATACGGTTTCACCGGAAACAATATACAGCACTATACAGTGTTACAAAAAACATTTATAGGGATGGGAATAACTTTTAAAGTTTTCAAGGGAGGCCGATAATTTTATATCTAAATTAAAGCTTAGGTTCTTCCCTTTCAGAAAAACACCATACTTTTGAATTTGGGAATTTTTTTCGTACCTTAAACGGCCTCCATGGACACTTAGCCCTCTCTAAAATACCGTCAACTTGCATGCGGTTTCACCGCAAACAATACAGCACTATACAGTGTTACAAAAAAAACATTTATAGGGTTGCGAATAACTTTTAAAGTTTTCAAGGGAGGCCGATAATTTTATATCTAAATTAAAGCTTAGGTTCTTCCCTTTCAGAAAAACACCATACTTTTGAATTTGGATAATTTGTTCGTACCTTAAACGGCCTCCATGGACACTTAGCCATCTGTAAAATACCGTCAACTTGCATGCGGTTTCACCGCAAACAATACAGCACTATACAGTGTTACAAAAAAAACATTTCTAGGGTTGGGAATAACTTTTAAAGTTTTCAAGGGAGGCCGATCATTTTATATCTAAATTAAAGCTTAGGTTCTTCCCTTTCAGAAAAACATCATACTTTTGAATTTGGAATTTTTTTTCGTACCTTAAACGGCCTCCATGGACACTTAGCCCTGTGAAAAATTCCGTCAACTTGCATGCGGTTTCACCGCAAACATTACAGCACTATACAGTGTTACAAAAAAAAAGATTTCTATGGTTGGGAATAACTTTTAAATTTTCAAGGGAGGCCGATAATGTTATATCTAAATTAAAGCTTAGGTTCTTCCCTTTCAGAAAAACACCATACTTTTGAATTTGGATAATTTTTTCGTACCTTAAACGGCCTCCATGGACACTTAGCCCTCTGTAAAACACCATCAACTTGCATGCGGTTTCACCGCAAACAATACAGCACTATACAGTGTTACAAAAAAAAACATTTCTATGGTTGGGAATAACTTTTAAAGTTTTCAAGGGAGGCCGATAATTTTATATCTAAATTAAAGCTTAGGTTCTTCCCTTTCAGAAAAACACCATACTTTTGAATTTGGATAATTTTTCGTACCTTAAACGGCCTCCATGGACACTTAGCCCTCTGTAAAATACCATCAACTTGCATGCGGTTTCACCGCAAACAATACAGCACTATACAGTGTTACAAAACAAAACATTTCTATGGTTGGGAATAACTGTTAAAGTTTTCAAGGGAGGCCGATAATTGTATATCTAAATTAAAGCTTAGGTTCTTCCCTTTCAGAAAAACACCATACATTTGAATTTGGATAATTATTTCGTACCTTAAACTGCCTCCATGGACACTTAGCCCTCTGTAAAATACAGTCAACTTGCATGCGGTTTCACCGCAAACAATACAGCACTATACAGTGTTACAAAAAAAAAAAATTCTATGGTTGGGAATAACTTTTAAAGTTTTCAAGGGAGGCCGATAATTTTATATCTAAATTAAAGCTTAGGTTCTTCCCTTTCAGAAAAACACCATACATTTGAATTTGGATAATTATTTCGTACCTTAAACGGCCTCCATGGACACTTAGCCCTCTGTAAAATACCGTCAACTTGCATACGGTTTCACCGGAAACAATATACAGCAGTATACAGTCTTACAAAAAAACATTTATAGGGATGGGAATAACTTTTAAAGTTTTCAAGGGAGGCCGATAATTTTATATCTAAATTAAAGCTTAGGTTCTTCCCTTTCAGAAACACACCATACTTTTGAATTTGGGAATTTATTTCGTACCTTAAACGGCCTCCATGGACCCTTAGCCCTCTCTAAAATACCGTCAACTTGCATGCGGTTTCACCGCAAACAATACAGCACTATACAGTGTTACAAAAAAACATTTCTAGGGTTGGAAATAACTTTTAAAGTTTTCAAGGGAGGCCGATCATTTTATATCTAAATTAAAGCTTAGGTTCTCCCCTTTCAGAAAAACACCATACTTTTGAATTTGGATAATTATTTCGTACCTTAAACGGCCTCCATGGACACTTAGCCATCTGTAAAATACCGTCAACTTGCATGCGGTTTCACCGCAAACAATACAGCACTATACAGTGTTACAAAAAATACATTTCTAGGGTTGGGAATAACTTTTAAAGTTTTCAAGGGAGGCCGATCATTTTATATCTAAATTAAAGCTTAGGTTCTCCCCTTTCAGAAAAACACCATACTTTTGAATTTGAAAAAAAAAATCGTACCTTAAACGGCCTCCATGGACACTTAGCCCTCTGTAAAATACCGTCAACTTGCATGCGGTTTCACCGCAAACAATACAGCACTATACAGTGTTACAAAAAATACATTTCTAGTATTGGGAATAACTTTTAAAGTTTTCAAGGGAGGCCGATAATTTTATATCTAAATTAAAGCTTAGGTTCTCCCCTTTCAGACAAACACCATACTTTTGAATTTGGATAATTATTTCGTATTACGGCCTCCATGGACACTTAGCCCTCAGTAAAATACCGTCAACTTGCATACGGTTTCACCGGAAACAATATACAGCACTATACAGTGTTACAAAAAAACTTGCATGCGGTTTCACCGCAAACAATACAGCACTATACAGTGTTACAAAAAAAAACATTTCTATGGTTGGGAATAACTGTTAAAGTTATCAAGGGTGGCCGATAATTTTATATCTAAATTAAAGCTTAGGTACTTCCCTTTCAGAAAAACACCATACTTTTGAATTTGGAAAAACAAATTCGTACCTTAAACGGCCTCAATGGACACTTAGCCATCTGTAAAATACCGTCAACTTGCATGCGGTTTCACCGCAAACAATACAGCTCTATACAGTGTTACAAAAAATACATTTCTAGGGTTGGGAATAACTTTTAAAGTTTTCAAGGGAGGCCGATAATTTTATATCTAAATTAAAGCTTAGGTTCTCCCCTTTCAGACAAACACCATACTTTTGAATTTGGATAATTATTTCGTACCTTAAACGGCCTCCATGGACACTTAGCCCTCTATAAAATACCGTCAACTTGCATGCGGTTTCACCGGAAACAATATACAGCAGTATACAGTGTTACAAAAAAACATTTATAGGGATGGGAATAACTTTTAAAGTTTTCAAGGGAGGCCGATAATTTTATATCTAAATTAAAGCTTAGGTTCTTCCCTTTCAGAAAAACACCATACTTTTGAATTTGGGAATTTTTGTCGTACCTTAAACGGCCTCCATGGACACTTAGCCCTCTGTAAAATACCGTCAACTTGCATACGGTTTCACCGCAAACAATACAGCACTATACAGTGTTACAAAAAAAACATTTCTATGGTTGGGAATAACTTTTAAAGTTTTCAAGGGAGGCCAATAATGTTATATCTAAATTAAAGCTTAGGTTCTTCACTTTCAGAAAAACACCATACTTTTGAATTTGGAAAAAAAATCGTACCTTAAACGGCCTCCATGGACACTTAGCCCTCTGTAAAATACCGTCAACTTGCACGCGGTTTCACTGCAAACAATACAGCACTATACAGTTTTACAAAAAAAAACATTTCTATGGTTGGGAATAACTTTTAAAGTTTTCAAGGGAGGCCAATAATGTTATATCTAAATTAAAGCTTATGGTTCTTCACTTTCAGAAAAACACCATACTTTTGAATTTGGAAAAAAAATCGTACCTTAAACGGCCTCCATGGACACTTAGCCCTCTGTAAAATACCGTCAACTTGCATGCGGTTTCACCGCAAACCTTACAGCACTATACAGTGTTACAAAAAAAAAGATTTCTATGGTTGCGAATAACTTTTAAAGTTTTCAAGGGAGGCCGATAATTTTATATCGAAATTAAATCTTAGGTTCTCCCCTTTCAGAAAAACACCATAGATTTGAATTTGGATAATTATTTCGTACCTTAAACGGCCTCCATGGACACTTAGCCCTCTGTAAAATACCGTCAACTTGCATGCGGTTTCACCGCAAACAATACAGCACTATACAGTGTTACAAAAAAAAACATTTTTAGGGTTGGGAATAACTTTTAAAGTTTTCAAGGGAGGCCGATCATTTTATATCTAAATTAAAGCTTGGGTTCTCCCCTTTCAGAAAACACCATACATTTGAATTTGGATAATTATTTCGTACCTTAAACGGCCTCAATGGACACTTAGCCATCTGTAAAATACCGTCAACTTGCATGCGGTTTCACCGCAAACAATACAGCTCTATACAGTGTTACAAAAAATACATTTCTAGGGTTGGGAATAACTTTTAAAGTTTTCATGGGAGGCCGATAATTTTATATCTAAATTAAATGCTTAGGTTCTCCCCTTTCAGAAAAACACCATACATTTGAATTTGGATAATTATTTCGTACCTTAAACGGCCTTCATGACACTTAGCCATCTGTAAAATACCGTCAACTTGCATGCGGTTTCACCGCAAACAATACAGCACTATACAGTGTTACAAAAAATACATTTCTAGGGTTGGGAATAACGTTTAAAGTTTTCAAGGAAGGCCGATAATTTTATATCTAAATTAAAGCTTAGGTTCTCCCCTTTCAGAAAAACACCATACTTTTGAATTTGGAAATTTTTTTCGTACCTTAAACGGCCTCCATGGACACTTAGCCCTCTGTAAAATACCGTCAACTTGCATACGGTTTCACCGCAAACAATACAGCACTATACAGTGTTACAAAAAAAAAATTGGTTGGGAATAACTTTTAAAGTTTTCAAGGGAGGCCAATAATTTTATATCTAAATTAAAGCTTAGGTTCTTCACTTTCAGAAAAACACCATACTTTTGAATTTGGAAAAAAAATCGTACCTTAAACGGCCTCCATGGACACTTAGCCCTCTGTAAAATACCGTCAACTTGCACGCGGTTTCACTGCAAACAATACAGCACTATACAGTGTTACAAAAAAAAACATTTCTATGGTTGGGAATAACTTTTAAAGTTTTCAAGGGAGGCCAATAATTTTATATCTAAATTAAAGCTTAGGTTCTTCACTTTCAGAAAAACACCATACTTTTGAATTTGGAAAAAAAATCGTACCTTAAACGGCCTCCATGGACACTTAGCCCTCTGTAAAATACCGTCAACTTGAATACGGTTTCACCGCAAACCTTACAGCACTATACAGTGTTACAAAAAAAAAGATGTCTATGGTTGCGAATAACTTTTAAAGTTTTCAAGGGAGGCCGATAATTTTATATCTAAATTAAAGCTTAGGTTCTTCCCTTTCAGAAAAACACCATACTTTTGAATTTTGAAAAAAAAATCGTACCTTAAACGGCCTCCATGGACACTTAGCCCTCTGTAAAATACCGTCAACTTGCATGCGGTTTCACCGCAAACAATACAGCACTATACAGTGTTACAAAAAATACATTTCTAGTATTGGGAATAACTTTTAAAGTTTTCAAGGGAGGCCGATAATTTTATATCTAAATTAAAGCTTAGGTTCTCCCCTTTCAGACAAACACCATACTTTTGAATTTGGATAATTATTTCGTACCTTAAACGGCCTCCATGGACACTTAGCCCTCAGTAAAATACCGTCAACTTGCATACGGTTTCACCGGAAACAATATACAGCACTATACAGTGTTACAAAAAAACTTGCATGCGGTTTCACCGCAAACAATACAGCACTATACAGTGTTACAAAAAAAACATTTCTATGGTTGGGAATAACTGTTAAAGTTATCAAGGGTGGCCGATAATTTTATATCTAAATTAAAGCTGAGGTACTTCCCTTTCAGAAAAACACCATACTTTTGAATTTGGAAAAAAAAATCGTACCTTAAACGGCCTCCATGGACACTTAGCCATCTGTAAAATACCGTCAACTTGCATGCGGTTTCACCGCAAACAATACAGCTCTATACAGTGTTACAAAAAATACATTTCTAGGGTTGGGAATAACTTTTAAAGTTTTCAAGGGAGGCCGATAATTTTATATCTAAATTAAAGCTTAGGTTCTCCCCTTTCAGACAAACACCATACTTTTGAATTTGGATAATTATTTCGTACCTTAAACGGCCTCCATGGACACTTAGCCCTCTATAAAATACCGTCAACTTGCATGCGGTTTCACCGGAAACAATATACAGCAGTATACAGTGTTACAAAAAAACATTTATAGGGATGGGAATAACTTTTAAAGTTTTCAAGGGAGGCCGATAATTTTATATCTAAATTAAAGCTTAGGTTCTTCCCTTTCAGAAAAACACCATACTTTTGAATTTGGGAATTTTTTTCGTACCTTAAACGGCCTCCATGGACACTTAGCCCTCTCTAAAATACCGTCAACTTGCATGCGGTTTCACCGCAAACAATACAGCACTATACAGTGTTACAAAAAAAACATTTCTAGGGTTGGAAATAACTTTTAAAGTTTTCAAGGGAGGCCGATCATTTTATATCTAAATTAAAGCTTAGGTTCTTCCCTTTCAGAAAAACACCATACTTTTTAATTTGGATAATTTTTTCGTACCTTAAACGGCCTCCATGGACACTTAGCCCTCTGTAAAATACCGTCAACTTGCATACGGTTTCACCGGAAACAATATACAGCAGTATACAGTGTTACAAAAAAACATTTATAGGGATGGGAATACCTTTTAAAGTTTTCAAGGGAGGCCGATAATTTTATATCTAAATTAAAGCTTAGGTTCTTCCCTTTCAGAAAAACACCATACTTTGAATTTGCAAAAAAAAAATCGTACCTTAAACGGCCTCCATGGACACTTAGCCCTCTGTAAAATACCGTCAACTTGCATGCGGTTTCACCGCAAACAATACAGCACTATACAGTGTTACAAAAAAAACATTTCTAGGGTTGGGAATAACTTTTAAAGTTTTCAAGGGAGGCCGATCATTTTATATCTAAATTAAAGCTTAGGTTCTACCCTTTCAGAAAAACACCATACTTTTGAATTTGGATAGTTTTTTCGTACCTTAAACGGCCTCCATGGACACTTAGCCCTCTGTAAAATACCGTCAACTTGCATACGGTTTCACCCCAAACAATATACAGCACTATACAGTGTTACAAAAAAACATTTATAGGGATGGGAATAACTTTTAAAGTTTTCAAGGGAGGCCGATAATTTTATATCTAAATTAAAGCTTAGGTTCTTCCCTTTCAGAAAAACACCATACCTTTGAATTTGGGAATTTTTTTCGTACCTTAAACGGCCTCCATGGACACTTAGGCCTCTCTAAAATACCGTCAACTTGCATGCGGTTTCACCGCAAACAATACAGCACTATACAGTGTTACAAAAAAAACATTTCTAGGATTGGAAATAACTTTTAAAGTTTTCAAGGGAGGCCGATCATTTTATATCTAAATTAAAGCTTATGGTTCTTCCCTTTCAGAAAAACCACCATACTTTTGAATTTGGAAAAAAAAATCGTACCTTAAACGGCCTCCATGGACACTTAGCCCTCTGTAAAATACCGTCAACTTGCATGCGGTTTCACCGCAAACATTACAGCACTATACAGTGTTACAAAAAAAAAGATTTCTATGGTTGCGAATAACTTTTAAAGTTTTCAAGGGAGGCCGATAATTTTATATCTAAATTAAAGCTTAGGTTCTCCCCTTTCAGAAAAACACCATAGATTTGAATTTGGATAATTATTTTGTACCTTAAACGGCCTCCATGGACACTTAGCCCTCTATAAAATACCGTCAACTTGCATGCGGTTTCACCGGAAACAATATACAGCAGTATACAGTCTTACAAAAAAACATTTATAGGGATGGGAATAACTTTTAAAGTTTTCAAGGGAGGCCGATAATTTTATATCTAAATTAAAGCTTAGGTTCTTCCCTTTCAGAAAAACACCATACTTTTGAATTTGGGAATTTTTTTCGTACCTTAAACGGCCTCCATGGACACTTAGCCCTCTCTAAAATACCGTCAACTTGCATGCGGTTTCACCGCAAACAATACAGCACTATACAGTGTTACAACCAAAACATTTCTAGGGTTGGAAATAACTTTTAAAGTTTTCAAGGGAGGCCGATCATTTTATATCTAAATTAAAGCTTAGGTTCTTCCCTTTCAGAAAAACACCATACTTTTTAATTTGGATAATTTTTTCGTACCTTAAACGGCCTCCATGGACACTTAGCCCTCTGTAAAATACCGTCAACTTGCATACGGTTTCACCGGAAACAATATACAGCAGTATACAGTGTTACAAAAAAACATTTATAGGGATGGGAATACCTTTTAAAGTTTTCAAGGGAGGCCGATAATTTTATATCTAAATTAAAGCTTAGGTTCTTCCCTTTCAGAAAAACACCATACTTTTGAATTTGGAAAAAAAAATCGTACCTTAAACGGCCTCCATGGACACTTAGCCCTCTGTAAAATACCGTCAACTTGCATGCGGTTTCACCGCAAACAATACAGCACTATACAGTGTTACAAAAAAAACATTTCTAGGGTTGGGAATAACTTTTAAAGTTTTCAAGGGAGGCCGATAATTTTATATCTAAATTAAAGCTTAGGTTCTACCCTTTCAGAAAAACACCATACTTTTGAATTTGGATAGTTTTTTCGTACCTTAAACGGCCTCCATGGACACTTAGCCCTCTGTAAAATACCGTCAACTTGCATACGGTTTCACCCCAAACAATATACAGCACTATACAGTGTTACAAAAAAACATTTATAGGGATGGGAATAACTTTAAAGTTTTCAAGGGAGGCCGATAATTTTATATCTAAATTAAAGCTTAGGTTCTTCCCTTTCAGAAAAACACCATACCTTTGAATTTGGGAATTTTTTTCGTACCTTAAACGGCCTCCATGGACACTTAGGCCTCTCTAAAATACCGTCAACTTGCATGCGGTTTCACCGCAAACTATACAGCACTATACAGTGTTACAAAAAAAACATTTCTAGGGTTGGAAATAACTTTTAAAGTTTTCAAGGGAGGCCGATCATTTTATATCTAAATTAAAGCTTAGGTTCTTCCCTTTCAGAAAAACACCATACTTTTTAATTTGGATAATGTTTTCGTACCTTAAACGGCCTCCATGGACACTTAGCCCTCTGTAAAATACCGTCAACTTGCATACGGTTTCACCGGAAACAATACAGCACTATACAGTGTTACAACAAAAACATTTCTATGGTTGGGAATAACTTTAACAGTTTTCAAGGGAGGCCAATAATTTTATATCTAATTTAAAGCTTAGGTTCTTCCCTTTCAGAAAAACACCATACTTTTGAATTTGGAAAAAAAATTCGTACCTTAAACGGCCTCCATGGACACTTAGCCCTCTGTAAAATACCGTCAACTTGCATGCGGTTTCACCGCAAACAATACAGCACTATACAGTGTTACAAAAAATACATTTCTAGTATTGGGAATAACTTTTAACGTTTTCAAGGAGTGTCTTTCCTTTCAGACCAACACCATACTTTTGAATTTGGATAATTATTTCGTAGAACGGCCTCCATGGACACTTAGCCCTCAGTAAAATACCGTCAACTTGCATGCGGTTTCACCGGAAACAATACAGCACTATACAGTGTTACAAAAACATTTCTATGGTTGGGAATAACTGTTAAAAGTTATCAAGGGTGGCCGATAATTTTATATCTAAATTAAAGCTGAGGTTCCCCTTTCAGAAAAACACCATACTTTGAATTTGGAAAAATTATTCGTACCTTAAACGGCCTCAATGGACATAGCCATCTGTAAAATACCGTCAACTTGCATACGGTTTCACCGCAAACAATACAGCACTATACAGTGTTACAAAAATACATTTCTAGGGTTGGGAATAACTTTTAAAGTTTTCAAGGAGGCCGATAATTTTATATCTAAATTAAAAGCTTAGGTTCTCCCCTTTCAGACAAACACCATACTTTTGAATTTGGATAATTATTTCTTTACCTTAAACGGTCTCCATGGACATAGCCCTATAAAATACCGTCAACTTGCATGCGGTTTCACCGGAAACAATATACAGCAGTATACAGTCTTACAAAAAAAACATTTATAGGGATGGGAATAACTTTTAAAGTTTTCAAGGAGGGCCGATAATTTTATATCTAAATTAAAGCAGGTTCTTCCTTTCCGAAAAACACCATACTTTTGAATTTGGAAAAAAAAATCGTACCTTAAACGGCCTCCATGGACACTTAGCCCTCTCTAAAATACCGTCAACTTGCATGCGGTTTCACCGCAAACAGTACAGCACTATACAGTGTTACAAAAAAAACATTTCTAGGGTTGGGAATAACTTTTAAAGTTTTCAAGGGAGGCCGATCATTTTATATCTAAATTAAAGCTTAGGTTCTTCCCTTTCAGAAAAACACCATACTTTTGAATTTGGGAATTTTTTTCGTACCTTAAACGGCCTCCATGGACACTTAGCACTCTCTAAAATACCTACAACTTGCATGAGATTTCACCGGAAACAATATACAGCACTATACAGTGTTACAAAAAACATTTCTAGGGGTTGGGAATAACTTTTAAAGTTTTCAAGGAGGCCGATCATTTTATATCTAAATTAAAGCTTAGGTTCTTCCTTTCAGAAAACACCATACTTTTTAATTTGAATTTTTTTCGTACCTTAAACGGCCTCCATGGACACTTAGCCCTCTGTAAAATACCCTCAACTTGCATGGTTTCACGCAAACAATATACAGCACTATACCATGTTACAAAAAAACATTTATAGGGTTGGGAATAACTTTTAAAGTTTTCAAGGGAGGTCGATAATTTTTTATCTAAATTAAAGCTTAGGTTCTTCCTTTCAGAAAACACAATACTTGTGAATTTGGAAAAACAAATCGTACCTTAAACGGCCTCCATGGACACTTAGCCCTCTGTAAAATACTGTCAACTTGCATACGGTTTCACCGCAAACATTACAGCACTATATAGTGTTACAAAAAAAAGATTTCTATGGTTGGGAATAACTTTAAAGTTTTCAAGGGAGGCCGATCATTTTATATCTAAATTAAAGCTTAGGTTCTTCCTTTCAGAAAAACACCATACTTTTGAATTTGGATAATTTTTTCGTATGCACTAACAGCCTCCATGGACACTTAGCCCTCTGTAAAATACCGTCAACTTGCATACGGTTTCACCCGGAAACAATATACAGCACTATACAGTGTTGCAAAAAACATTATAGGGATGGGAATAACTTTTAAAGTTTTCAAGGGAGGCCGATAATTTTATATCTAAATTAAAGCTTAGGTTCTTCCCTTTCAGAAAAACACCATACTTTTGAATTTGGAAAAAAAAATCGTACCTTAAACGGCCTCCATGGACACTTAGCCCTCTGTAAAATACCGTCAACTTGCATGCGGTTTCACCGCAAACAATACAGCACTATACAGTGTTACAAAAAAAAACATTTCTATGGTTGGAAATAACTTTTAAAGTTTTCAAGGGAGGCCGATAATTTTATATCTAAATTAAAGCTTAGGTTACCCTTCAGAAAACACACCATACTTTTGAATTTGGATAATTATTTCGTACCTTAAACGGCCTCCATGGACACTTATAGCCCTCTGTAAAATACCGTCAACTTGCATACGGTTTCACCCCAAACAATATACAGCACTATACAGTGTTACAAAAACATTTATAGGGATGGGAATAACTTTTAAAGTTTTCAAAGGGAGGCCGATAATTTTATATCTAAATTAAAGCTTAGGTTCTTCCCTTTCAGAAAAACACCATACTTTGAATTTGGGATAATTTTTCGTACCTTAAACGGCCTCCATGGACACTTAGCCCTCTGTAAAATACTGTCAACTTGTACGTGGTTTCACCGCAAACAATACAGCAGTATACAGTGTTACAAAAAACATTTCTAGGATTGAGAATAACTTTTAAAGTTTTCAAGGGAGGCCGATCATTTTATATCTAAATTAAAGCTTAGGTTCTTCCTTTCAGAAAAAACACCATACTTTTGAATTTGGAAAAAAGTTTTTCGTACCTTAACGGCCTCCATGGACACTTAGCCCTCTGTAAAATACTGTCAACTTGCATGCGGTTTCACCGCAAACAATACAGCACTATACAGTGTTACAAAAAAACATTTCTATGGTTGCGAATAACTTTAAAGTTTTCAAGGGGAGGCCGATCAATTTTATATCTAAATTAAAGCTTAGGTTCTACCCTTTCAGAAAAACACCATACTTTGAATTTGATAATTTTTTCGTACCTTAAACGGCCTCCATGGACACTTAGCCCTCTGTAAAATACCGTCAACTTGCATACGGTTTCACCTGGAAACAATATACAGCAGTATACAGTGTTACAAAAACATTTATAGGGATGGGACTAACTTTTAAAGTTATCACGGGCGGCCGATACTTTCATATCTAAATTAAAGCTTAGGTCCTTCCCTTTCAGAATTTCATCTTACTTTTGAATTTGGTAAAAAAATCGTACCTTAAACGGCCTCCATGGACACTTAGCCCTCTGTAAAATACCGTCAACTTCCATGCGGTTTCACCGCAAACAATACAGCACTATACAGTGTTACACAAAACTAAATGGCTAGGGTTGGGAATAACTTTAAAGTTTTCAAGGAGGCCGATCATTTTATATCTAAATTAAAGTTTAGGTTCTTCCCTTTCAGAAAACCACCATACTTTTTTTGAATTTGAGAACATTAGTTTTCTGTACCTTAAACGGCCTCCATGGACACCTTAGCCCTCTGTAAAATACCGTCAACTTGCATGCGGTTTCACCGCAAACAATATACAACACTATACAGTGTTACAAAAACATTTCTATGGTTGGGAATAACTTTTAAAGTTTTCAAGGGAGGCCGATAATTTTATATCTAAATTAAAGCTTAGGTTCTTCCTTTCAGAAAAACACCATACCTTTGAATTTGGATAATTTTTTCGTACCTTAAACGGCCTCCATGGACATAGCCCTCTGTAAATACCGTCAACTTCCATGCGGTTTCACCGCAAACAATACAGCACTATACAGTAATACAAAAAAACATTTCTAGGATTGGGACATAACTTTTAAAGTTTTCAAGGAGCATCGATCATTTTTTATCTATCTAAATTAAAGCTTATGGTTCTCCCTTCAGAAAACCACCATACTTTTGAATTTGGAAAATTATTTCAGGTACCTTAAACGGCCTGGACACTTTCAGGCAGTCCCTCAGTAAATATACTGTCTAACTTGCATGCGGTTTTCACCGCAACACATATACAGCATCTATACAGTGTTACAAAAACAGATTTCTAGGTTGGGAATAACTTCTTTAAAGTTTTCAAGTGGAGGCCAGGCCAATAATTTTAATATCTAAATTAAAGCTAGGTTCTTCCCCATTTCAGAAAAACACACCATACATTTGAATTTTGATAATTATTTCTGTACCTTAAACGGCCTCAATGGACACTTTAGCCATCTGTAAAATACCGTCACTTCACTTGCATACGGTTTCACCGCAAACATACAGCACTGTTGTGCACAATATTACAAAACACATTTCTAGTATTGGGAATTAACCTTTTTCAAGTTTTCAAGGGAGGCCGATACGTTATATTATATAAATTAAAGCATTAGGTTCTTCCCTTTCAGACAAAGACCAATTACTTCTTTGAATTTTGGGGCAATTTTTTCGTACCTTAAACGGCCCCTTATGGACACTTAGCCCTCAGTAAAATACCGTCAACTCTCTTGCATATGGTTTTCATCGGAAACAATATACAGCACTATATACAGTGCGTTACAAAAAACATTTATAGGGGATTGGGAATAACTTTTAAAGTTTTCAAGGTAGGCCAATAATTTTTATATTCAAATTAAAGCTTTATGTTCTTCCCTTTCAGAAAAAACACCATAGATTTTCTTGAATTTGGGAAATTTTTTGCACCTAAACGGCCTCCATGGACACTTTCTTCTTAATATCTGTCTAAAATACCGTCAATCTCCATGCATGTGCGTTTCTTACCGCAAACAATACAGCACTATACAGTGTTACAAACAAAACATTTCTATGGTTGGGAATAATTGTTAAAGCTTATCAAGGGTGGCTGATAATTTTATATTCAAATTAAAGCTTAGTACTTTCCTTCAGAAAAACACCATACTTTTGAAATTTTGGGAAATTTTTTCGTTTTAAACGGGCCTCCATGGACACTTAGCCCTCTGCAAATACCCGTCAATCTCTTGCATACGGTTTCTTCACCGCAAACATTACAGTTAAAGCACCAGTACCATAGTATTACAAAACAAAATTTCTATGGTTGGGAAATAACTCTTTAAAGTTTCTCAAGGGAGGCCCTAATTTTATGTCCAAATTAAAGCTTTAGGTTTCTCCCCTTTCTGAAAAAAAATACTTTTGAATTTGATTTTCGTACCTTAAACGGCCTCCCATGCGGACACTTAGCCCTCAGTAAATAATGCCAACTTGCATACGGTTTCACCGAAACAAACAATATACAGCACTATACAGTGTTACAAAAACATTTATAGGATGGGAATAGAACTTTTAAAAGTTTTCTAAGGAGGCCAATAATTTATATATTCAAATTAAAGCTTAGGTTCTTCCTATTTCAGAAAAAACACCATACTTTTGAATTTGGAAAAAATTTCGTACCCCTTAAACGGCCTCCATGGACACTTAGCCATCTGTAAAATACCGTCAACTTGGGTATAATGGGTTTCACCGGAACAATGTAAGCAGCACTATACAGTATTACAAAAAATTTATAGGGATTGGGAATAACTTTGAAAGTTTTCAAGGGAGGCTGATAATTATATATATATCTAAAATTAAAGCTTGGTTCTTCCCCTTTTCAGACAAACACCATACTTTGAATTTGGGAATTATTTTTCGTACCTTAAACGGCCTCCCATGGGACACTTTCAGCCCTCCTCTAAAATACTGTCATCTCTCTGCATGCAAGTGGTTCTCACCTGCAAACAATATACAGCACTATACAGTGTTACAACAAACATACTTCTAGGATTGGGAATAACTTTAAAGTTTTCAAGGGAGGCGATCACGGCTCTTTATATCTTAAATTAAAGCTTAGGTTCTACCCTTTCAGAAAAACACCATTGCTTTTTGAATTTGGATACTATTTCGTACCTTAAACGGCCTCCATTGCGGGACACTTTTAGGCCCTCTGTAAAATACCGTCAACTTGCATATGCGGTTTCACCTCGCAAACAATACAGCACTATATACAGTGTTACAAAAAACATTTCTAGGGTTGGGAATAACTTTTTAAAGTTTTCAAGGGAGGCCGATAATACCTTATATCTAAACTAAAGCTTAGGTTCCCACCCTTCAGAAAAACACTCATACTTTTTGAATTTGAAATTTTTTTTCGTACCCTTAAACGGCCTCCATGGACACTTAGCCCTCTGTAAACAATACTGTCAACTTGCATAATGGTTTTCACCGCAAACAATACAGCACTATACAGTGTTACAAAAAAACAAGATTTCTATGGTTGGGAATAACTTTTAAAGTTTTCAAGGGAGGCTGATAATGTTTTATATCTAAATTAAAGCTTAGGTTCTTCCCTTTCAGAAAAACACCATACTTTTTGAATTTGGAATTATTTCGTACCTAAACGGCCTCCATGGACACTTAGCCCTCTTGTAAAATACCGTCAACTTCCAGTATGCGGTTTCCTACCGCAAACAATATACAGCACTATACAGTGTTACACAAAATAGATTTCTATAGGGTTGGGAATAACTTTAAAGTTTTCAAGGGAGGCCGATAATTTTATATCTTAAATTAAAGCTTAGGTTCTCCCCTTTCAGACAAACACCATACTTTTGAATTTGGATAATTATTTCGTACCTTAAACGGCCTCCATGGACACTTAGCCCCTCTGTAAAATAGTCCGTCAATCTTGCATTCGGTTTCACCGGAAACAATATACAGCACTATACAGTGTTACAAAAACATTTCTAGGATTGGGAATAACTTTTTAAAGTTTTCAAGGAGTTTGATAATTTTATATCTAAATTAAAAGCTTAGGTTCTTCCTTTCAGAAAACACCATAGATTTGAATTTGAATAATTATTTCGTACCTTAAATCATTCTATGGACACTTAGCCATCTGTAAAATACTGTCGTCTCGGTATGCGGTTTCACCGTGCCACCACAGCACTACAAGCGTGTGTTACAAAAATACATTTTGTGGGTTGGGGAATAACTTTAAAGTTTTCTAAGGGAGGTTGATAATTTTATATCTAAATTAAAGCTTAGGTTCTCCCCTTTCAGAAAACACCCATATTTCTTGAATTTGGAATTTCGTACCCAACCCCTCCATGGACATTTAGCCTCTGTTCCCTAAACTTGAATACGGTTTCCCCCCAAACAAACAACACTAACATTTACAAA
>JAQQFT010000023.1:719194-739454 GCA_029582265.1 Zoroaster sp. YZ-2022
AATAACTTTTAAAGTTTTTAAGGGAGGCCGATAATTTTATATCTAAATTAAAGCTTAGGTTTCTCCCTTTCAGAAAACACCATACTTTTGAATTTGGATAATTATTTCGCACCTTAAACGGCCTCCATGGACACTTAGCCCTCTGTAAAATACGGTCAACTTGCATGCGGTTTCACATCTGCAAACAATACAGAACTATACAGTCTTACGAAAAAAACATTTCTAGGGTTGGGAATAACTTTTAAAGTTTTCAAGGGAGGCCGATAATTTTATATCTAAATTAAAGCTTAGGTTCTCCCCTTTCAGAAAAACACCATACTTTTGAAATTGGATAATTATTTCGTACCTTAAACGGCCTCCATGGACACTTAGCCCTCTGTAAAATACGGTCAACTTGCATGCGGTTTCACCGCAAACAATACAGAACTATACAGTCTTACGAAAAAACATTTCTATGGTTGGGAATAACTTTTAAAGTTTTAAAGGCAGGCCGATAATTTTATATCTAAATTAAAGCTTAGGTTCTCCCTTTCAGAAAACACCATACTTTTGAATTTGGATAATTATTTCGTGCACCTTAAACGGCCTCCATGGACACTTAGCCCTCTGTAAATACGGTCAATCTTGCATGCGGTTTCACCGCAAACAATACAGAACTATACAGTCTTACGAAAACATTTCTATGGTTGGGAATAACTTTTAAAGTTTTCAAGGAGGCCGATAATTTTATATCTAAATTAAAGCTTAGGTTCTCCTTTCAGAAAAACACCATACTTTTGAATTTGGATAATTATTTCGTACCTTAAACGGCCTCCATGGACACTTAGCCCTCTGTAAAATACCGTCAACTTGGATGCGGTTTCACCGCAAACAATACATAAATATACAGTCTTACGAAAAACATTTCTATGGTTGGGAATAACTTTTAAAGTTTTCATGAGGCCGATATTTTTATATCTAAATTAAAGCTTAGGTTCTCCCCTTTCAGAAAAACACCATACTTTTGAATTTGGATAATTATTTCGTACCTTAAACGGCCTCCATGGACACTTAGCCCTCTGTAAAATACGGTCAACTTGCATGCGGTTTCACAGCAAACAATACAGAACTATACAGTGTTACAAAAAAAACTTTTCTAGGGTTGGGAATAACTTTTAAAGTTTTAAGGGAGGCCGATAATTTTATATCTAAATTAAAGCTTAGGTTCTCCCCTTTCAGACAAACACCATACTTTTGAATTTGGATAATTATTTCGTACCTTAAACGGCCTCCATGGACACTTAGCCCTCTGTAAAATACGGTCAACTTGCATGTGGTTTCACTGCAAACAATACAGAACTATACAGTGTTACAAAAAAAACTTTTCTAGGATTGGGAATAACTTTTAAAGTTTTTAAGGGAGGCCGATAATTTTATATCTAAATTAAAGCTTAGGTTCTCCCCTTCAGAAAAACACCATACTTTTGAATTTGGATAATTATTTCAAATTCTTAAACGGCCTCCATGGACACTTAGCCCTCTGTAAAATACTGTCAACTTGCATGCGGTTTCACCGCAAACAATACAGAACTATAACGTCTTACGAAAAAACATTTCTATGGTTGGGAATAACTTTAAAGTTTTCAAGGGAGGCCGATATTTTATATCTAAATTAAAGCTTAGGTTCTCCCTCAGAAAATACCATACTTTTGAATTTGGATAATTATTTCGTACCTTAAACGGCCTCCATGGACACTTAGCCCTCTGTAAAATACGGTCAACTTGCATGCGGTTTCACCGCAAACAATACAGAACTATACAGTGTTACCAAAAAAACATTTCTAGGGTTGGGAATAACTTTTAAAGTTTTTAAGGGAGGCTGATAATTTTATATCTAAATTAAAGCTTAGGTTCTCCACTTTCAGAAAAACACCATACTTTTGAATTTGGATAATTATTTCGTACCTTAAACGGCCTCCATGGACACTTAGCCCTCTGTAAAATACGGTCAACTTGCATGCGGTTTCACTGCAAACAATACAGAACTATACAGTCTTACGGGAATAAAAACATTTCTATGGTTGGGAATAACTTTTAAAGTTTTCAAGGGAGGCCGATAATTTTATATCTAAGTTAAAGATTAGGTTCTCCCTTTCAGAAAAACAACCATACTTTTGAATTTGGATAATTATTTCGTACCTTAAACGGCCTCCATGGACACTTAGCCCTCTGTAAAATACGGTCAACTTGCATGCGGTTTCACTGCAAACAATACAGAACTATACAGTCTTAATAAAAAAACATTTCTATGGTTGGGAATAACTTTTAAAGTTTTCAAGGTAGGCCGATAATTTTATATCTAAATTAAAGCTTAGGTTCTCCCCTTTCAGAAAAACACCATACTTTTGAATTTGGATAAGTATTTCGTACCTTAAACGGCCTCCATGGACACTTATGCCTCTGTAAAATACTGTCAATCTTGCATGCGGTTTCACCGCAAACAATACAGAACTATACAGTCTTACGAAAAACATTTCTATGGTTGGGAATAACTTTAAAGTTTTCAAGGGAGGCCGATATTTTTATATCTAAATTAAAGCTTAGGTTCTCCCCTTTCAGAAAAACACCATACTTTTGAATTTGGATAATTATTTCGTACCTTAAACGGCCTCCATGGACACTTAGCCCTCTGTAAAATACGGTCAACTTGCATGCGGTTTCACTGCAAACAATACAGAACTATACAGTTTACAAAAAACACTTTTCTAGGGTTGGGAATAACTTTTAAAGTTTTTAAGGAGGGCCGATAATTTTATATCTAAATTAAAGCTTAGGTTCTCCCCTTTCAGAAAAACACCATACTTTTGAATTTGGATAATTATTTCGTACCTTAAACGGCCTCCATGGACACTTAGCCCTCTGTAAAATACGGTCAACTTGCATGCGGTTTCACTGCAAACAATACAGAACTATACGGTGTTACGAAAAAAAAACATTTCTATGGTTGGGAATAACTTTTAAAGTTTTTAAGGGAGGCCGATAATTTTATATCTAAATTAAAGCTTAGGTTCTCCCCTTTCAGAAAAATACCATACTTTTGAATTTGGATAATTATTTTGTAGCTTAAACGGCCTCCATGGACACTTAGCCCTCTGTAAAATACCGTCAACTTGCATGCGGTTTCACCGCAAACAATACAGAACTATACAGTCTTACGAAAAAAACATTTCTATGGTTGGGAATAACTTTAAAAGTTTTCAAGGGAGGCCGATATTTTTATATCTAAATTAAAGCTTAGGTTCTCCCCTTTCAGAAAAATACCATACTTTTGAATTTGGATAATTATTTCGTACCTTAAACGGCCTCCATGGACACTTAGCCCTCTGTAAAATACGGTCAACTTGCATGCGGTTTCACTGCAAACAATACAGAACTATACAGTGTTACAAACAAAACTTTTCTAGGGTTGGGAATAACTTTTAAAGTTTTTAACGGAGGCCGATAATTTTATATCTAAATTAAAGCTTAGGTTCTCCCCTTTCAGAAAAACACCATACATTTGAATTTGGATAATTATTTCGTACCTTAAACGGCCTCCATGGACACTTAGCCCTCTGTAAAATACGGTCAACTTGCATGCGGTTTCACTGCAAACAATACAGAACTATACAGTCTTACGAAAAAAACATTTCTATGGTTGGGAATAACTTTTAAAGTTTTCAAGGCAGGCCGATATTTTTATATCTAAATTAAAGCTTAGGTTCTCCCCTTTCAGAAAACACCATACTTTTGAATTTGGATAATTATTTCGTACCTTAAACGGCCTCCATGGACACTTAGCCCTCTGTAAAATACGGTCAACTTGCATGCGGTTTCACTGCAAACAATACAGAACTATACAGTCTTACGAAAACATTTCTATGGTTGGGAATAACTTTTAAAGTTTTCAAGGGAGGCCGATAATTTTATATCTAAATTAAAGCTTAGGTTCTCCCTTTCAGAAAAACACCATACTTTTGAATTTTGATAATTATTTCGTACCTTAAACGGCCTCCATGGACACTTAGCCCTGTAAAATACGGTCAATTTGCATGCGGTTTCACCGCAAACAATACAGAACTATACAGTCTTACGAAAAAACATTTCTATGGTTGGGAATAACTTTTAAAGTTTTCAAGGGAGGCCGATATTTTTATATCTAAATTAAAGCTTAGGTTCTCGCCTTTCAGAAAAACACCATACTTTTGAATTTGGATAATTATTTCGTACCTTAAACGGCCTCCATGGACACTTAGCCCTCTGTAAAATACGGTCAACTTGCATGCGGTTTCACTGCAAACAATACAGAACTATACAGTGTTACAAAAAACTTTTCTAGGTTGGGAATAACTTTTAAAGTTTTTAAGGGAGCCCGATAATTTTATATCTAAATTAAAGCTTAGGTTCTCCCCTTTCAGAAAAACACCATACTTTTGAATTTGGATAATTATTTCGTACCTTAAACGGCCTCCATGGACACTTAGCCCTCTGTAAAATACGATCAACTTGCATGCGGTTTCACTGCAAACAATACAGAACTATACAGTGTTACAAAAAAAACTTTTCTAGTGTTGGGAATAACTTTTAAAGTTTTTAAGGAAGGCCGATAATTTTATATCTAAATTAAAGCTTTGTTTCTCCCCTTTCAGAAAAATACCATACTTTTGAATTCGGATAATTATATCGTACCTTAAACGGCCTCCATGGACACTTAGCCCTTTGTAAAATACCGTCAACTTGCATGCGGTTTCACCGCAAACAATACAGAACTATACAGTCTTACGAAAAAAACATTTCTATGGTTGGGAATAACTTTAAAAGTTTTCAAGGGAGGCCGATATTTTTATATCTAAATTAAAGCTTAGGTTCTCCCCTTTCAGAAAAATACCATACTTTTGAATTTGGATAATTATTTCGTACCTTAAACGGCCTCCATGGACACTTATCCCTCTGTAAAATACGGTCAACTTGCATGCGGTTTCACTGCAAACAATACAGAACTATACAGTGTTACAAACAATACTTTTCTAGGGTTGGGAATAACTTTTAAAGTTTTTAAGGGAGGCCGATAATTTTATATCTAAATTAAAGCTTAGGTTCTCCCCTTTCAGAAAAACACCATACTTTTGAATTTGGATAATTATTTCGTACCTTAAACGGCCTCCATGGACACTTAGCCCTCTGTAAAATACGGTCAACTTGGATGCGGTTTCACCGCAAACAATACAGCACTATACAGTCTTACGGGAAAAAAACATTTCTATGGTTGGGAATAACTTTTAAAGTTTTCAAGGGAGGCCGATAATTTTATATCTAAATTAAAGCTTAGGTTCTCCCCTTTCAGACAAACACCATACTTTTGAATTTGGATAATTATTTCGTACCTTAAACGGCCTCCATGGACACTTAGCCCTCTGTAAAATACGGTCAACTTGCATGCGGTTTCACTGCAAACAATACAGAACTATACAGTGTTACAAAACAAACTTTTCTAGGGTTGGGAATAACTTTTAAAGTTTTTAAGGGAGGCCGATAATTTTATATCTAAATTAAAGCTTAGGTTCTCCCCTTTCAGAAAAACACCATACTTTTGAATTCGGATAATTATTTCGTACCTTAAACGGCCTCCATGGACACTTAGCCCTCTGTAAAATACCGTCAACTTGCATGCGGTTTCACCGCAAACAATACAGAACTATACAGTCTTACGAAAAAAACATTTCTATGGTTGGGAATAACTTTAAAAGTTTTCAAGGGAGGCCGATATTTTTATATCTAAATTAAAGCTTAGGTTCTCCCGTTTCAGAAAAACACCATACTTTTGAATTTGGATAATTATTTCGTACCTTAAACGGCCTCCATGGACACTTAGCCCTCTGTAAAATACGGTCAACTTGCATGCGGTTTCACTGCAAACAATACAGAACTATACAGTGTTACAAAAAAACTTTTCTAGCGTTGGGAATAACTTTTAAAGTTTTTAAGGGAGGCGAATAATTTTATATCTAAATTAAAGCTTAGGTTCTCCCCTTTCAGAAAAACACCATACTTTTGAATTTGGATAATTATTTCGTACCTTAAACGGCCTCCATGGACACTTAGCCCTCTGTAAAATACCGTCAACTTGCATGCGGTTTCACCGCAAACAATACAGCACTATACAGTCTTACGGAAAAAAACATTTCTATGGTTGGGAATAACTTTAAAGTTTTCAAGTGAGGCCGATAATTTTATATCTAAATTAAAGCTTAGGTTCTCCCCTTTCAGACAAACACCATACTTTTGAATTTGGATAATTATTTCGCACTTAAACGGCCTCCATGGACACTTAGCCCTCTGTAAAATACGGTCAACTTGCATGCGGTTTCACTGCAAACAATACAGAACTATAGTCAGTGGAAAAAACATTTCTATGGTTGGGAATAACTTTTAAAGTTTTCAAGGAGGCCGATATTTTTATATCTAAATTAAAGCTTAGGTTCTTCCCTTTCAGAAAAACACCATACTTTTGAATTTGGATAATTATTTCGTACCTTAAACGGCCTCCATGGACACTTAGCCCTCTGTAAAATACGGTCAACTTGCATGCGGTTTCACTGCAAACAATACAGAACTATACAGTGTTACGAAAGAAACATTTCTAAGGTTGGGAATAACTTTTCAAGTTTTTAAGGGAGGCCGATAATTTTATATCTAAATTAAAGCTTAGGTTCTCCCCTTTCAGACAAACACCATACTTTTGAATTTGGATAATTATTTCGTACCTTAAACGGCCTCCATGGACACTTAGCCCTCTGTAAAATACGGTCAACTTGCATGCGGTTTCACCGCAAACAATACAGAACTATACAGTCTTACGAAAAAAACATTTCTAGGGTTGGGAATAACTTTTAAAGTTTTCAAGGGAGGCCGATAATTTTATATCTAAATTAAAGCTTAGGTTCTCCCCTTTCAGAAAAACACCAGACTTTTGAATTTGGATAATTATTTCGTACCTTAAACGGCCTCCATGGACACTTAGCCCTCTGTAAAATACTGTCAACTTGCATGCGGTTTCACCGCAAACAATACAGAACTATACAGTCTTACGGAATAAGAACATTTCTATGGATGGGAATAACTTTTAAAGTTTTTAAGGAGGCCGATATTTTTATATCTAAATTAAAGCTTAGGTTCTCCTTTCAGAAAAAAACACCATACTTTTGAATTTGATAATTATTTCGTACCTTAAACGGCCTCCATGGACACTTAGCCCTCTGTAAAATACGGTCAACTTGCATGCGGTTTCACCGCAAACAATACAGAACTATACAGTCTAACGAAAAATAAACAGTTCTATGGTTGGGGATACAGTTTAAAGTTTTCAAGGAGGCCGATAATTTTATATCTAAATTAAAGCTTAGGTTCTCCCTTTCAGACAAACACCATACTTTTGAATTTGGATAATTATTTGTACCTTAAACGGCCTCCATGGACACTTAGCCCTCTGTAAAATACGGTCAACTTGCATGCGGTTTCACCGCAAACAATACAGAACTATACAGTGTTACAAAAGAAACATTTCTATGGTTGGGAATAGCTTTTAAAGTTTTAAGGGAGGCCGATAATTTTATATCTAAATTAAAGCTTAGGTTCTCCCCTTTCAGAAAAATACCATACTTTTGAATTTGGATAATTATTTCGTACCTTAAACGGCCTCCATGGACACTTTGCCCTCTGTAAAATACGGTCAACTTGCATGCGGTTTCACTGCAAACAATACAGAACTATACAGTCTTACGGAAAACATTTCTATGGTTGGGAATAACTTTAAAGTTTTCAAGGGAGGCCGATATTTTTATATCTAAATTAAAGCTTAGGTTCTCCCCTTTCAGAAAAACACCATACTTTTGAATTTGGATAATTATTTCGTACCTTAAACGGCCTCCATGGACACTTAGCCCTCTGTAAAATACGGTCAACTTGCATGCGGTTTCACTGCAAACAATACAGAACTATACAGTGTTACAAAAACAAACTTTTCTAGGGTTGGGAATAACTTTTAAAGTTTTTAAGGGAGGCCGATAATTTTATATCTAAATTAAAGCTTAGGTTCTCCCCTTTCAGAAAAACACCATACTTTTGAATTTGGATAATTATTTCGTACCTTAAACGGCCTCCATGGACACTTAGCCCTCTGTAAAATACCGTCAACTTGCATGCGGTTTCACCGCAAACAATACAGCACTATACAGTCTTACGGAAAAAAAACATTTCTATGGTTGGGAATAACATTTAAAGTTTTCAAGGGAGGCCGATAATTTTATATCTAAATTAAAGCTTAGGTTCTCCCCTTTCAGAAAAACACCATACTTTTGAATTTGGATAATTATTTCGTACCTTAAACGGCCTCCATGGACACTTAGGCCTCTGTAAAATACGGTCAACTTGCATGCGGTTTCACTGCAAACAATACAGAACTATACAGTGTTACAAAACAAACTTTTCTAGGGTTGGGAATAACTTTTAAAGTTTTTAAGGGAGGCCGATAATTTTATATCTAAATTAAAGCTTAGGTTCTCCCCTTTCAGAAAAACACCATACTTTTGAATTTGGATAATTATTTCGTACCTTAAACGGCCTCCATGGACACTTAGCCCTCTGTAAAATACGGTCAACTTGCATGCGGTTTCACCGCAAACAATACAGAACTATACAGTGTTACAAAATAACTTTTCTAGCGTTGGGAATAACTTTTAAAGTTTTCAAGGGAGGCCGATAATTTTATATCTAAATTAAAGCTTAGGTTCTCCCCTTTTTGAAAAACACCATACTTTTGAATTTGGATAATTATTTCGTACCCGTAAACGGCCTCCATGGACACTTAGCCCTCTGTAAAATACGGTCAACTTGCATGCAGTTTCACCGCAAACAATACAGAACTATACAGTGTTACAAAAAAAACTTTTCTAGCGTTGGGAATAACTTTTAAAGTTTTTAAGGGAGGCCGATAATTTTATATCTAAATTAAAGCTTAGGTTCTCCCCTTTCAGAAAAACACCATACTTTTGAATTTCGATAATTATTTTGTACCTTAAACGGCCTCCATGGACACTTAGCCCTCTGTAAAATACGGTCAACTTGCATGCGGTTTCACCGCAAACAATACAGAACTATACAGTCTTACAAAAAAAACTTTTCTAGCGTTGGGAATAACTTTTAAAGTTTTTAAGGGAGGCCGATAATTTTATATCTAAATTAAAGCTTAGGTTCTCCCCTTTCAGAAAAACACCATACTTTTGAATTTGGATAATTATTTCGTACCTTAAACGGCCTCCATGGACACTTAGCCCTCTGTAAAATACGGTCAACTTGCATGCGGTTTCACCGCAAACAATACAGAACTATACAGTCTTACGAAAAAACATTTCTATGGTTGGGAATAACTTTAAAGTTTTCAAGGGAGGCCGATAATTTTATATCTAAATTAAAGCTTTGGTTCTCCCTTTCAGACAAACACCATACTTTTTAATTTGGAAAAATTTTCGTACCTTAAACGGCCTCCATGGACACTTAGCCCTCTGTAAAATACGGTCAACTTGCATGCGGTTTCACTGCAAACAATACAGAACTATACAGTGTTACAAAAAAAACTTTTCTAGGATTGGGAATAACTTTTAAAGTTTTTAAGGGAGGCCGATAATTTTATATCTAAATTAAAGCTTAGGTTCTCCCCTTTCAGAAAAACACCATACTTTTGAATTTGGATAATTATTTCGTACCTTAAACGGCCTCCATGGACACTTAGCCCTCTAAAATACCGTCAACTTGCATGCGGTTTCACCGCAAACAATACAGAACTATACAGTCTTACGAAAAAAACATTTCTATGGTTGGGAATAACTTTTAAAGTTTTCAAGGGAGGCCGATAATTTTATATCTAAATTAAAGCTTAGGTTCTCCCCTTTCAGACAAACACCATACTTTTGAATTTGGATAATTATTTCGTACCTTAAACGGCCTCCATGGACACTTAGCCCTCTGTAAAATACGGTCAACTTGCATGCGGTTTCACTGCAAACAATACAGAACTATACAGTGTTACAAAAAAACTTTTCTAGGGTTGGGAATAACTTTTAAAGTTTTTAAGGGAGGCCGATAATTTTATATCTAAATTAAAGCTTAGGTTCTCCCCTTTCAGAAAAACACCATACTTTTGAATTTGGATAATTATTTCGTACCTTAAACGGCCTCCATGGACACTTAGCCCTCTGTAAAATACGGTCAACTTGCATGCGGTTTCACTGCAAACAATACAGAACTATACAGTCTTACGAAAAAACATTTCTATGGTTGGGAATAACTTTTAAAGTTTTCAAGGGAGGCCGATAATTTTATATCTAAATTAAAGCTTAGGTTCTCCCCTTTCAGAAAAACACCATACTTTTGAATTTGGATAATTATTTCGTACCTTAAACGGCCTCCATGGACACTTAGCCCTCTGTAAAATACGGTCAACTTGCATGCGGTTTCACTGCAAACAATACAGAACTATACAGTGTTACAAAAAAACTTTTCTAGCGTTGGGAATAACTTTTTAATATTTTAATGGATGCCGATTATTTTATATCTATTTTAAATCTTAGGTTCTCAACTTTCAGAAAAACACCATACTTTTGAATTTGGATAATTATTTCGTACCTTAAACGGCCTCCATGGACACTTTAGCCCCCTGTAAAATACGGTCAACTTGCATGCGGTTTCACAGAAAACAATACAGAACTATACAGTGTTACGAAAAACATTTCTATGGTTGGGAATAACTTTAAAGTTTTTAAGGGAGGCCGATAATTTTATATCTAAATTAAAGCTTAGGTTCTCCCTTCAGAAAAACACCATACTTTTGAATTTGATAATTATTTTGTACTTAAACGGCCTCCATGGACACTTAGCCCTCTGTAAAATACGGTCAACTTGCATGCGGTTTCACTGCAAACAATACAGAACTATACAGTCTTACAAAAACTTTTCTAGCGTTGGGAATAACTTTAAAGTTTTCAAGGAGGCCGATAATTTTATATCTAAATTAAAGCTTAGGTTCTCCCCTTTCAGAAAAACACCATACTTTTGAATTTGGTAAATTATTTCGTACCTTAAACGGCCTCCATGGAGACTAGCCCTCTGTAAAATACGGTCAACTTGCATGCGGTTTCACCGCAAACAATACAGAACTATACAGTCTTACAAAAAAAACTTTTCTAGGGTTGGGAATAACTTTTAAAGTTTTTAAGGAGGCCGATAATTTTATATCTAAATTAAAGCTTAGGTTCTCCCCTTTCAGAAAACACCATACTTTTGAATTTGCATAAATATTTCGTACCTCACAACGCCTCCATGGTCACTTAGCCCTCTTGTAAATACGGTCAACTTGCATGCGGTTTCACCGCAAACAATACAGCACTATACAGTCTTACGAAAAACAAACATTTCTATGGTTGGGAATAACTTTTAAAGTTTTCAAGGGAGGCCGATAATTTTATATCTAAATTAAAGCTTAGGTTCTCCCCCTTTCAGACAAACACCATACTTTTGAATTTGGATAATTATTTCGTACCTTAAACGGCCTCCATGGACACTTAGCCCTCTGTAAAATACGGTCAACTTGCATGCGGTTTCACCGCAAACAATACAGAACTATACAGTCTTACGAAAAAAAACTTTTCTATGGTTGGGAATAACTTTTAAAGTTTTTAATGGAGGCCGAAAATTGTATATCTAAATTAAAGCTTAGGTTCTCCCCTTTCAGAAAAACACCATAATTTTGAAATTGGTAAATTTTTTTGTACCTTAAACGGCCTCCATGGACACTTAGCCCTCTGTAAAATACGGTCAACTTGCATGCGGTTTCACTGCAAACAATACAGAACTATACAGTGTTACTAAAAAAACTTTTCTAGGGTTGGGAATAACTTATAAAGTTTTTAAGGGAGGCCGATAATTTTATATCTAAATTAAAGCTTAGGTTCTCCTTTCAGAAAAACACCATACTTTTGAATTTGGATAATTATTTCTGCACCTTAAAACGGCCTCCATGGACACTTAGCCCTCTGTAAAATACGGTCAACTTGCATGCGGTTTCACCGCAAACAATACAGAACTATACAGTGTTACAAAAAAACTTGTCTAGCGTTGGGAATAACTTTAAAGTTTTATAAGGAGGCCGATAATTTTATATCTAAATTAAAGCTTAGGTTCTCCCCTTTCAGAAAAACACCATACTTTTGAATTTCGATAATTATTTCGTACCTTAAACGGCCTCCATGGACACTTAGCCCTCTGTAAAATACGGTCAACTTGCATGCGGTTTCACCGCAAACAATACAGAACTATACAGTCTTACGAAAAAAACATTTCTAGGGTTGGGAATAACTTTTAAAGTTTTTAAGGGAGGCCGATAATTTTATATCTAAATTAAAGCTTAGGTTCTCCCCTTTCAGAAAAACACCATACTTTTGAATTTGGATAATTATTTCGTACCTTAAACGGCCTCCATGGACACTTAGCCCTCTGTAAAATACGGTCAACTTGAATGCGGTTTCACCGCAAACAATACAGCACTATCCAGTCTTACGAAAAAAAAAAAATTCTATGGTTGGGAATAACTTTTAAAGTTTTCAAGGGAGGCCGATAATTTTATATCTAAATTAAAGCTTAGGTTCTCCCCTTTCAGACAAACACCATACTTTTGAATTTGGAAAATTTTTCGTACCTTAAACGGCCTCCATGGACACTTAGCCCTCTGTAAAATACGGTCAACTTGCATGCGGTTTCACCGCAAACAATACAGAACTATACAGTCTTACGAAAAAAACATTTCTATGGTTGGGAATAACTTTTAAAGTTTTCAAGGCAGGCCGATAATTTTATATCTAAATTAAAGCTTAGGTTCTCCACTTTCAGAAAAACACCATACTTTTGAATTTGGATAATTATTTCGTACCTTAAACGGCCTCCATGGACACTTAGCCCTCTGTAAAATACGGTCAACTTGCATGCGGTTTCACTGCAAACAATACAGAACTATACAGTGTTACTAAAAAAACTTTTCTAGGGTTGGGAATAACTTATAAAGTTTTTAAGGGAGGCTGATAATTTTATATCTAAATTAAAGCTTAGGTTCTCCCCTTTCAGAAAAAACACCATACTTTTGAATTTGGATAATTATTTCGTACCTTAAACGGCCTCCATGGACACTTAGCCCTCTGTAAATACGGTCAACTTGCATGCGGTTTCACCGCAAACAATACAGAACTATACAGTGTTACGAAAAAAACTTTCTATGGTTGGGAATAACTTTTAAAGTTTTTAAGGAGGCCGATAATTTTATATCTAAATTAAAGCTTAGGTTCTCCCCTTTCAGACAAACACCATACTTTTGAATTTGGATAATTATTTCATACCTTAAACGGCCTCCATGGACACTTAGCCCTCTGTAAAATACGGTCAACTTGCATGCGGTTTCACCGCAAACAATACAGAACTATACAGTCTTACGAAAAAACATTTCTATGGTTGGGAATAACTTTTAAAGTTTTCAAGGCAGGCCGATAATTTTATATCTAAATTAAAGCTTAGGTTCTCCCCTTTCAGAAAAATACCATACTTTTGAGTTTGGATAATTATTTCGTAGCTTAAACGGCCTCCATGGACACTTAGCCCTCTGTAAAAATACCGTCAACTTGCATGCGGTTTCACCGCAAACAATACAGAACTATACAGTGTTACGAAAAACATTTCTGTGGTTGGGAATAACTTTTAAAGTTTCAAGGAGGCCGATAATTTTATATCTAAATTAAAGCTTAGGTTCTCCCCCTTTCAGAAAAAAACCATACTTTTTGAATTTGATAATTATTTCGTAACAACGGCCTCCATGGACACTTAGCCCTCTGTAAAATACGGTCAATCTTGCATGCGGTTTCACCGCAAACAATACAGAACTATACAGTCTTACGAAAAAACATTTCTATGGTTGGGAATAACTTTTTAAAGTTTTCAAGAGAGGCCGATAATTTTATATCTAAATTAAAGCTTAGGTTCTCCCTTTCAGAAAACACCATACTTTTGAATTTCGATAATTATTTCGTACCTTAACGGCCTCCATGGACACTTAGCCCTCTGTAAAATACGGTCAACTTGCATGCGGTTTCACCGCAAACAATACAGAACTATACAGTGTTACAAAAAAACTTTTCTAGGGTTGGGAATAACTTTAAAAGTTTTAAGGGAGGCCGATAATTTTATATCTAAATTAAAGCTTAGGTTCTCCCTTTCAGACAAACACCATACTTTTGAATTATTTGGATAATTATTTCTGTAAACAAACGGCCTCCATGGACACTTAGCCCTCTGTAAAAATACTGTCAACTTGCATGCGGTTTCACCGCAAACAATAAAGAACTATACAGTCTTACGAAAACACATTTCTATGGTAGGGAATAACTTTTAAAGTTTTCAAGTCAGGCCTATAATGTTTTATCTAAATTAAAGCTTAGGTTCTCCCCTTTCATAAAAATACCATACTTTTTGAGTTTGGATAATTATTTCGTAACCAAACGGCCTCCATGGACACTTAGCCCTCTGTAAAATACGGTCAACTTGCATGCGGTTTCACTGCAAACAATACAGAACTATACAGTGTTACAAAAAAAAACATTTCTATGGTTGGGAATAAATTTAAAGTTTTCAAGGCAGGCCGATAATTTTATATCTAAATTAAAGCTTAGGTTCTCCCCTTTCAGAAAAACACCATACTTTTGAATTTGGATAATTATTTCGTACCTTAAACGGCCTCCATGGACACTTAGCCCTCTGTAAAATACGGTCAACTGAATGCGGTTTCACCGCAAACAATACAGAACTATACAGTCTTACGAAAAAAAAAAAATTAATATGGTTGGGAATAACTTTAAAATTTTCAAGTGAGGCCGATAATTTTATATCTAAATTAAAGCTTAGGTTCTCCCCTTTCAGACAAACACCATACTTTTGAATTTGGATAATTATTTCGTACCTTAAACGGCCTCCATGGACACTTAGCCCTCTGTAAAATACGGTCAACTTGCATGCGGTTTCACCGCAAACAATACAGAACTATACAGTCTTACGAAAAAACATTTCTATGGGTGGGAATAACTTTTAAAGTTTTCAAGGCAGGCCGAGAATTTTATATCTAAATTAAAGCTAGGTTCTCCACTTTCAGAAAAACACCATACTTTTGAATTTGGATAATTATTTCGTACCTTAAACGGCCTCCATGGACACTTAGCCCTCTGTAAAATACGGTCAACTTGCATGCGGTTTCACTGCAAACAATACAGAACTATACAGTGTTACTAAAAAAACTTTTCTAGGGTTGGGGAATAACTTTTAAAAGTTTTAAGGCAGGCCGATAATTTTATATCTAAATTAAAGCTTGGGTTCTCCTTTCAGAAAAACACCATACTTTTGAATTTGGATAATTATTTCGTACCTTAAACGGCCTCCATGGACACTTTAGCCCTCTGTAAATACGGTCAACTTGCATGCGGTTTCACCGCAAACAATACAGAACTAACACAGTGTTAAAAAAAAACTTGTCTATGGTTGGGAATAACTTTAAAGTTTTTAAGGGGCCGATAATTTTATATCTAAATTAAAGCTTAGGTTCTCCCCCTTTCAGACAAACACCATACTTTTTGAATTTCGATAATTATTTTGTACCTTAAACGGCCTCCATGGACACTTAGCCCTCTGTAAATACGGTCAACTTGCATGCGGTTTCACCGCAAACAATACAGAACTATACAGTCTTACGAAAAAAACATTTCTATGGTTGGGAATAACTTTTAAAGTTTTCAAGGCAGGCCGATAATTTTATATCTAAATTAAAGCTTAGGTTCTCCCTTTCAGAAAAAAACCATACTTCTGAGTTTGGATAATTATTTCGTACCTTAAACGGCCTCCATGGACACTTAGCCTCTGTAAAATACGGTCAACTTGCATGCGGTTTCACCGCAAACAATACAGAACTATACAGTGTTACGAAAAAACTTTTCTATGTTTGGGAATAACTTTTAAAGTTTTTAAGGCAGGCCGATAATTTTATATCTAAATTAAAGCTTAGGTTCTCCCTTCAGAAAAACACCACACTTTTGAATTTGGATAATTATTTCGTAGCTTAAACGGCCTCCATGGACACTTAGGCCTCTGTAAAATACGGTCAACTTGCATGCGGTTTCACCGCAAACAATACAGAACTATACAGTCTTACGAAAAAAAACTTGTCTATGGTTGGGAATAACTTTTAAAGTTTTCAAAGGCAGGCTTGATAATTTTATATCTAAATTAAAGCTTAGGTTCTCCCCTTTCAGAAAAAAATACTTTTGAATTTGGATAATTATTTTGTACCTTAAACGGCCTCCATGGACACTTAGCCCTCTGTAAAATACTGTCAATCCTGCATGCGGTTTCACCGCAAACAATACAGAACTATACAGTCTTACGAAAACACATTTCTATGGTTGGGAATAACTTTTAAAGTTTTCAAGAGGCCGATATTTTTATATCTAAATTAAAAGCTTATAGGTTCTCCTTTCAGAAAAATACCATACTTTTGAATTTGGATAATTATTTCGTAGCTAAAGCGGCCTCCATGGACACACTTAGCCCTCTGTAAATACGGTCAATTTGCATGCGGTTTCACCGCAAACAATACAGAACTATACAGTGTTACAAAAAACATTTCTATGGTTGGGAATAACTTTTAAAGTTTTCAAAAGGAAGCCGATAATTTTTATATCTAAATTAAAGCTTAGGTTCTCCCTTTCAGAAAAAATACCGTACTTTTGAATGTGGATAATTATTTCGTACCTTAAGCGGGCCTCCATGGACACTTAGCCCTCTGTAAAATACCGTCAACTTGCATGCGGTTTCACCGCAACAATACAGAACTATACAGTGTTACGAAAAAACATTTCTATGGTTGGGAATAACTTTTAAAGTTTTCAAGGCCGATAATGTTATATCTAAATTAAAGCTTAGGTTCTCCCTTTCAGACAAACACCATACTTTTGAGTTTGGATAATTATTTCGTACCTTAAGCAGCCTCCATGGACATAGCCCTCTGTAAAATACGGTCCAGCATGCGGTTTCACCGCAACAAAACTATACAGTTAAAAAAAAAAAAAATTTCTATGGTTGGGAATAACTTTTAAAGTTTTCAAAGGAAGGCCGATAATGTTATATCTAAATTAAACAGTTCTCCCCCTTTCAGACAAACACCATACTTTTGAATTTGGATAATTTTCATTATAAACGGCCTCCATGGACATAGCCCTCTGTAAATACGGTCAACTTGCATGCGGTTTCACCGCAAACAATACAGAACTATACAGTGTTACAAAAAACATTTTCTGGGTTAGGAATAACTTTTAAAGTTTTTAAGAGGCCGATAATTTTATATCTAAATTAAAGCTTAGGTTCTCCTTTCAGAAAACACCATACTTTTGAATTTGCATAATTATTTCGTACCTTAAGCGGCCTCCATGGACACTTAGCCCTCTGTAAAATACCGTCAACTCTGCATGCGGTTTCACCGCAAACAATACAGAACTATACAGTGTTTAAAACAAACATTTCTATGGTTGGGAATAACTTTTAAAGTTTTCAAGGAAGGCCGATAATGTTATATCTAAATTAAAGCTTAGGTTCTCCCTTTCAGACAAATACCATACTTTTGAATTTGGATAATTACTGTAGCTTAAACGGCCTCCATGGACACTTAGCCCTCTGTAAAATACCGTCAACTTGCATGCGGTTTCACCGCAAACAATACAGAACTATACAGTGTTACAAAACAAATCATTTCTATGGGTGGGAACAACTTTTAAAGTTTTTAAGGGAGGCCGATATTTTTATATCTAAATTAAAAGCTTGTAATTCTCCTTTCAGACAAACACCATACTTTGAATTTGGATAATTATTTCGTACCTTAAACGGCCTCCATGGACCTTAGCCCTCTGTAATACGGTCAACTTGGCATGCGGTCTCACTGCAAACAATACAGAACTATGAATTTTTACAAAAAATACTTTTCTAGGTTTTGGAATAACTTTTAAAGTTTTTAAGGGAGGCCGATAATTTTATATCTAAATTAAAACTTAGGTTCTCCCCTTTCAGAAAAACACCATACTTTTGAATTTGGATAATTATTTCGTACCTTAAACGGCCTCCATGGACACTTAGCCCTCTGTAAAATACGGTCAACTTTCATGTGTTTCACCCGCAAACAATACAGAACTATACAGTGTTACAAAAAAAACATTTCTATGGTTGGGAATAACTTTAAAGTTTTCAAGGAAGGCCGATAATTTTATATCTAAATTAAAGCTTAGTTCTCCCTTTCAGACAAACTCCATAGTTTTCAATTTCCATAATTATTTCGTAGCTAAAACGGCCTCCATGGACATAGCCCTCTGTAAAATACGGTCAACTTGCATGCGGTTTCACGGCAAACAATACAGAACTATACAGTGTTACAAAAAAAAAAACCTTTCTAGGATTGGGAATAACTTTTAAAGTTTCAAGGGAGGCCGATAATTTTATATCTAAATTAAAGCTTAGGTTCTCCCCTTTCAGAACACCATACTTTTGAATTTGGATAATTATTTCGTACCTTAAACGGCCTCCATGGACACTTAGCCCACTGTAAAATACGGTCAACTTGCATGCGGTTTCACGGCAAACAATACAGAACTATACAGTGTTACGAAAAAAAATTCTATGGATTGGGAATAACTTTTAAAGTTTTCAAGGGAGGCCGATAATTTATATATCTAAATTAAAAGCTTAGGTTCTCCCTTTCAGACAAACACCATACTTTTGAATTATTTGGATAATATGTTCGTACCCTAAACGGCCTCCATGGACACTTTCAGCCCTCTGTAAAAATACGGTCCAACTTGGCATGCGGTTTCACCGCAAACAATACAGAACTATACAGTGTTACGAAAAACAAACTTTTCTATGGTTGGGAATAACTTTTAAAAGTTTTCAAGGCAGGCCGATAATTTTATATCTAAATTAAAGCTTAGGGTCTCCACTTTCAGAAAAACACCCTTCCTTTTTTTTTGTATTTTTATTTCGTTCCATAAACGGCCTCCATGGACACTTAGCCCTCTGTAAAATACGGTCAACTTCTGCATGGGCGGTTTCACCTGCAAACAATACAGAACTATACAGTGTTACAAAAAAAACTGTTCTATGGTTAGAATAACTTTTACCGAAGTTTTTCAAAGGGAGGCCGATAATTTTATATCTATAAATTAAAGCTTTGTGTTCTTCCCTTTCAGACAAACACCATACTTTTGAATTTGGATAATTATTTCGTACCTTAAACGGCCTCCATGGACACTTTAGCCCTCTGTAAAAATACGGTCAACTTGCATGCGGTTTCACCGCAAACAATACAGAACACTATACAGTGTTACGAAAAACAAAACTTTTCTATGGTTTGGGAATAACTTTTAAAGTTTTCAAGGAGGCCGATAATTTTATATCTAAATTAAAGCTTAGGTTCTCCCCTTTCAGACAAACACCATACTTTTGAATTTGGATAATTATTTTCGTACCTTAAACGGCCTCCATGTGACCACTTAGCCTCTCTGTAAATACGGTCAACTTGCATGCGGTTTCACCTGCAAACAATACAGAACTATGAGTGTTACAAAAAACATTTCTATGGTTGGGAATAACTTTAAAGTTTTCAAAGGAAGGCCGATAATTTTATATCTAAATTAAAGCAGGTTCTCCCCACTTTCAGAAAACACCATACTTTTGAATTCTGGATAATTATTTCGTACCTTAAACGGCCTCCATGGACACTCTAGGCCCTCTGTAAAAATACGGTCAACTTGCATGCGGTTTTCACTGCAAACAATACAGAAACTATACAGTGTTACTAAAAACAAACTTTTCTAGGGTTGGGAATAACTTTTAAAGTTTTCAAGGGAGGCCGATAATTTTATATCTAAATTAAAGCTTTGGTTCTCCCCTTTCAGGAAAACACCATACTTTTGAATTTGGATAATTATTTCGTACCTTCGAAAACGGGTAGGCCTCCACATGGACACTTAGCCCTCTGTAGCAACATACGGTCAACTTGCATGCGCGTGGCTCACCTGCGCAAACAATGATACAGAACTATAATTCTTGGAAAAAAATTTCA
>JAQQFT010000023.1:739954-758387 GCA_029582265.1 Zoroaster sp. YZ-2022
CCTCCTTGAAAACTTTAAAGTTATTACCAACCAAAGAAATGTTTTTTGTAACACTGTATAGTGCTGTATTGTTTGCGGTGAAACCGCATGCAAGTTGACAGTATTTTACAGAGGGCTATGTGTCCATGGAGGCCGTTTAAGGTACGAAATAATTATCCAAATTCAAAAGTATGGTGTTTTTCTGAAAGTGGAGAAACTAAGCTTTAATTTAGATATAAAATTATCGGCCTCCCTTGAAAACTTTAAAAGTTATTCCCAACCATAGAAATGTTTTTTTGTAACACTGTATAGTGCTGTATTGTTTGCGGTGAAACCGCATGCAAGTTGACGGTATTTTACAGAGGGCTATGTGTCCATGGAGGCCGTTTAAGGTACGAAATAATTATCCAAATTCAAAAGTATGGTGTTTTTCTGAAAGGGGAGAACCTACGCTTTAATTTAGATATAAAATTATCGACCTCCTTGAAAACTTTAAAGTTATTCCCAACCATAGAAATGTTTTTTGTAACACTGTATAGTGCTGTATTGTTTGCGGTGAAACCGCATGCAAGTTGACGGTATTTTACAGAGGGCTATGTGTCCATGGAGGCCGTTTAAGGTACGAAATAATTATCCAAATTCAAAAGTATGGTGTTTTCTGAATGGGGAGAACCTAAGCTTTAATTTAGATATAAAATTATCGGCCTCCCTTGAAAACTTTAAAAGTTATTCCCAACCATAGAAATGTTTTATATTTGTAACACTGTATAGTGCTGTATTGTTTGCGGTGAAACCGCATGCAAGTTGACAGTATTTTACAGAGGGCTATATGTGTCCATGGAGGCCGTTTAAGGTACGAAATAATTATCCAAATTCAAAAGTATGGTGTTTTTCTGAAAGGGAGAACCTACGCTTTAATTTAGATATAAAATTATCGGCCTCCTTGAAAACTTTAAAAGTTATTCCCAACAATAAAAATGTTTTTTTGTAACACTGTATAGTGCTGTATTGTTTGCGGTGAAACCGCATGCAAGTTGACAGTATTTTACAGAGGACTATGTGTCCATGGAGGCCGTTTAAGGTACGAAATAATTATCCAAATTCAAAAGTATTGGGTTTTTCTGAAAGGGAAGAACCTAAGCTTTAATTTAGATATAAAATTATCGGCCTCCCTTGAAAACTTTAAAAGTTATCCCAATCATAGAAATGTTGTTTTTTGTAACAATGCATAGTGCTGTATTGTTTGCGGTGAAACCGCATGCAAGTTGACAGCATTTTACAGAGGGCTATGTGTCCATGGAGGCCGTTTAAGGTACGAAATAATTATCAAATTCAAAAGTATCCAAATTCAAAAGTATGGTGTTTTTCTGAAAGGGAGAACCTACGCTTTAATTTAGATATAAAATTATCGGCCTCCTTGAAAACTTTAAAAGTTATTCCCAACCATAGAAATGTTTTTTTTTTGTAACACTGTATACTGCTGTATTGTTTGCGATGAAACCGCATGCAAGTTGACGGTATTTTACAGAGGGCTATGTGTCCATGGAGGCCGTTTAAGGTACGAAATAATTATCCAAATTCAAAGTATTGTGTTTTCTGAAAGGGAGAACCTAACGCTTTAATTTAGATATAAAATTATCGGCCTCCTTGAAAACTTTAAAAGTTATTCCCAACCATAGAAATGTTTTTTGTAACACTGTATAGTGCTGTATTGTTTGCGGTGAAACCGCATGCAAGTTGACGGCATTTTACAGAGGGATATGTGTCCATGGAGGCCGTTTAAGGTACGAAATAATTAACCAAATTCAAAAGTATGGTGTTTTTCTGAAAGGGGAGAACCTACGCTTTAATTTAGATATACAATTATTGACCTCCCTTGAAAACTTTAAAAGTTATTCCCAACCATAGAAATGTTTTTTTTGTAACACTGTATAGTGCTGTATTGTTTGCGGTGAAACCGCATGCAAGTTGACGGTATTTTACAGAGGGCTATGTGTCCATGGAGGCCGTTTAAGGTACGAAATAATTATCCAAATTCAAAAGTATTGTGTTTTTCTGAAAGGGGAGAACCTAAGCTTTAATTTAGATATAAAATTATCGAGCTCCCTTGAAAACTTTAAACGTTATTCCCAACCATAGAAATGTATTTTTTTGTAAGACTGTATAGTGCTGTATTCATTGCGGTGAAACCGCATGCATGTTGACGGTATTTTACAGAGGGCTATGTGTCCATGGAGGCCGTTTAAGGTACGAAATAATTATCCAAATTCAAAAGTATGGTGTTTTTCTGAAGGGAGAACCTACGCTTTAATTTAGATATAAAATTATCGGCCTCCTTGAAAACTTTAAAGTTATTCCCAACCATAGAAATGTTTTTTTGTAACACTGTATTGTGCTGTATTGTTTGCTGTGAAACCGCATGCAAGTTGACAGTATTTTACCCAGGGCTATGTGTCCATGGAGGCCGTTTAAGGTACGAAATAATTATCCAAATTCAAAAGTATGGTGTTTTTCTGAAAGGGGAGAACCTAAGCTTTAATTTAGATATAACATTATCGGCCTCCCTTGAAAACTTTTAAAGTTATTCCCAACCATAGAAATGTTTTTTTTGGGTAAAACTGTATAGTGCTGTATTGTTTGCGGTGAAACCGCATGCAAGTTGACGGTATTTTACAGAGGGCTATATGTGCATGGAGGCCGTTTAAGGTACGAAATAATTAACCAAATTCAAAAGTATGGTGTTTTTTCTGAAATGGGAGAACCTACGCTTTAATTTAGATATACAATTATTGACCTCCCTTGAAAACTTTAAAGTTATTCCCAACCATAGAAATGTTTTTTTTGTAACACTGTATAGTGCTGTATTGTTTGCGGTGAAACCGCATGCAAGTTGACGGTATTTTACAGAGGGCTATGTGTCCATGGAGGCCGTTTAAGGTACGAAATAATTATCCAAATTCAAAAGTATGGTGTTTTTCTGAAAAGGGAGAACCTACGCTTTAATTTAGATATAAAATTATCGACCTCCCTTGAAAACTTTAAAAGTTATTCCCAACCATAGAAATGTTTTTTTGTAACACTGTATAGTGCTGTATTGTTTGCGGTGAAACCGCATGCAAGTTGACGGTATTTTACAGAGGGCTATGTGTCCATGGAGGCCGTTTAAGGTACGAAATAATTATCCAAATTCAAAAGTATTGGTTTTTCTGAAAGGGGAGGACCTAAGCTTTAATTTAGATATAAAATTATCGGCCTCCCTTGAAAACTTTAAAAGTTATTCCCAACCATAGAAATGTTTTTTGTGTGTAACACTCTATAGTGCTGTATTGTTTGCGGTAAAACCGCATGCAAGTTGACGGTATTTTACAGAGGGCTATGTGTCCATGGAAGCCGTTTAAGGTACGAAATAATTTTCCAAATTCAAAAGTATGGTGTCTTTCTGAAAGGTGAGAACCTAAGCTTTAGTTTAGATATAAAATTATCGACCTCCCTTGAAAACTTTAAAAGTTATTCATAACCATAGAAATGTTTTTTTTTGTAACACTGTATAGTGCTGTATTGTTTGCGGTGAAACCGCATGCAAGTTGACAGTATTTTACAGAGGGCTATGTGTCCATGGAGGCCGTTTAAGGTACGAAATAATTATCCAAATTCAAAAGTATTGTGTTTTTCTGAAAGGGGAGAACCTAAGCTTTAATTTAGATATAACATTATCGGCCTCCTTGAAAACTTTAAAGTTATTCCCAACCCTAGAAATGTTTTTTTGTAACACTGTATAGTGCTGTATTGTTTGCGGTGAAACCGCATGCAAGTTGACGGTATTTTACAGAGGGCTATATGTGCATGGAGGCCGTTTAAGGTACGAAATAATTAACCAAATTCAAAAATATGGTGTTTTTTCTGAAATGGGAGAACCTACGCTTTAATTTAGATATACAATTATTGACCTCCCTTGAAAACATTTACAGCTATTCCCAACCATAGAACTGTTTTTTGTGTAACACTGTATAGTGCTGTATTGTTTGCGGTGAAACCGCATGCAAGTTGACGGTATTTTACAGAGGGCTATGTGTCCATGGAGGCCGTTTAAGGTACGAAATAATTATCCAAATTCAAAAGTATTGTGTTTTCTGAAAGGGAGAACCTAAGCTTTAATTTAGATATAAAATTATCGGCCTCCTTGAAAACTTTAAAAGTTATTCCCAACCATAGAAATGTTTTTTTGTAACACTGTATAGTGCTGTATTGTTTGCGGTGAAACCGCATGCAAGTTGACGGCATTTTAAAGAGGGAACTGTGGCCATGGAGTCCGTTTAATGAACGAAATATTGATCCAAATTCAAAAATATCCAATTTATCCTAAATATGGTGTTTTTGTGAAAGGGAGAACCTACGCTTTAATTTAGATATAAAATTATCGGCCTCCTTGAAAACTTTTAAAAGTTATTCCCAACCATAGAAATGTTTCTTTTGTAACACTGTATAGTGCTGTATTGTTTGCGGTGAAACCGCATGCAAGTTGACGGTATTTTACAGAGGGCTATGTGTCCATGGAGGCCGTTTAAGGTACGAAATAATTATCAAATTCAAAAGTATGGTGTTTTTCTGAAAGGGGAGAACCTACGCTTTAATTTAGATATAAAATTATCGGCCTCCCTTGAAAACTTTAAAAGTTATTCCCAACCATAGAAATGTTTTTTGTAACACTGTATAGTGCTGTATTGTTTGCGGTGAAACCGCATGCAAGTTGACGGTATTTTACAGAGGGCTATGTGTCCATGGAGGCCGTTTAAGGTACGAAATAATTATCAAATTCAAAAGTATGGTGTTTTTCTGAAAGGGGAGAACCTACGCTTTAATTTAGATATAAAATTATCGGCCTCCCTTGAAAACTTTAAAAGTTATTCCCAACCATAGAAATGTTTTTGTAACACTGTATAGTGCTGTATTGTTTGCGGTGAAACCGCATGCAAGTTGACGGTATTTTACAGAGGGCTATGTGTCCCATGAGGGCGTTTTAGGTACGAAAATAATATCCAAATTCTAAATTATCCAAGTTATCCAAAATATGGTGTTTTCTGAAAGGGAGAACCTACGCTTTAATTTAGATATAAAATTATCGGCCTCCTTGAAAACTTTAAAAGTTATTCCCAACCATAGAAATGTTTTTGTAACACTGTATAGTGCTGTATTGTTTGCGGTGAAACCGCATGCAAGTTGACGGTATTTTACAGAGGGCTATGTGTCCATGGAGGCCGTTTAAGGTACGAAATAATTATCCAAATTCAAAAGTATTGTGTTTTTCTGAAAGGGGAGAACCTAAGCTTTAATTTAGATATAACATTATCGGCCTCCCTTGAAAACTTTAAAAGTTATTCCCAACCATAGAAATGTTTTTTGTAACACTGTATAGTGCTGTATTGTTTGCGGTGAAACCGCATGCAAGTTGACGGTATTTTACAGAGGGCTATATGTGCATGGAGGCCGTTTAAGGTACGAAATAATTAACCAAATTCAAAAGTATGGTGTTTTTTCTGAAATGGGAGAACCTACGCTTTAATTTAGATATACAATTATTGACCTCCCTTGAAAACTTTAAAAGTTATTCCCAACCATAGAAATGTTTTTTTTTGTAACACTGTATAGTGCTGTATTGTTTGCGGTGAAACCGCATGCAAGTTGACGGTATTTTACAGAGGGCTATGTGTCCATGGAGGCCGTTTAAGGTACGAAATAATTATCCAAATTCAAAAGTATGGTGTTTTTCTGAAAGGTGAGAACCTACGCTTTAATTTATATATAAATTATCGACCTCCCTTGAAAACTTTAAAAGTTATTCCCAACCATAGAAATGTTTTTTTTGTAACACTGTATAGTGCTGTATTGTTTACGGTGAAACCATGCAAGTTGACAGTATTTTACAGAGGGCTATGTGTCCATGGAGGCCGTTTAAGGTACGAAATAATTAACCAAATTCAAAAGTATGTGGTTTTTCTGAAAGGGGAGAACCTAAGCTTTAATTTAGATATAACATTATCGGCCTCCCTTGAAAATTTAAAAGTTATTCCCAACCATAGACATTTTTTTAGTAACACTGTATAGTGCTGTATTGTTTGCGGTGAAACCGCATGCAAGTTGACGGTATTTTACAGAGGGCTATATGTGCATGGAGGCCGTTTAAGGTACGAAATAATTAACCAAATTCAAAAGTATGGTGTTTTTCTGAAAGGGGAGAACCTACGCTTTAATTTAGATATACAATTATTGACCTCCCTTGAAAACTTTAAAAGTTATTCCCAACCATAGAAATGTTTTTTTTTGTAACACTGTATAGTGCTGTATTGTTTGCGGTGAAACCGCATGCAAGTTGACGGTATTTTACAGAGGGCTATGTGTCCATGGAGGCCGTTTAAGGTACGAAATAATTATCCAAATTCAAAAGTATGGTGTTTTTCTGAAAGGAGAGAACCTCAGCTTTAATTTAGATATAAAATTATCGGCCTCCCTTGAAAACTTTAAAAGTTATTCCCAACCATAGAAATGTTTTTTGTGTAACACTGTATAGTGCTGTATTGTTTGCGGTGAAACCGCATGCAAGTTGACGGTATTTTACAGAGGGCTATGTGTCCATGGAGGCCGTTTAAGGTACGAAATAATTATCCAAATTCAAAAGTATTGTGTTTTTCTGAAAGTGGAGAATCTAAGCTTTAATTTAGATATAAAATTATCGGCCTACCTTGAAAACTTTAAAAGTTATTCCCAACCATAGAAATGTATTTTTTGGTAACACTGTATAGTGCTGTATTGTTTGCGGTGAAACCGCATGCAAGTTGACGGTATTTTACAGAGGGCTATATGTGCATGGAGGCCGTTTAAGGTACGAAATAATTAACCAAATTCAAAAGTATGGTGTTTTTTCTGAAATGGGAGAACCTACGCTTTAATTTAGATATAAAATTATTGACCTCCCTTGAAAACTTTAAAAGTTATTCCCAACCATAGAAATGTTTTTTTTGTAACACTGTATAGTGCTGTATTGTTTGCGGTGAAACCGCATGCAAGTTGACGGTATTTTACAGAGGGCTATGTGTCCATGGAGGCCGTTTAAGGTACGAAATAATTATCCAAATTCAAAAGTATGGTGTTTTTCTGAAAGGGGAGAACCTACGCTTTAATTTTGATATAAAATTATCGACCTCCCTTGAAAACTTTAAAAGTTATTCCCAACCATAGAAATGTTTTTTTTGTAACACTGTATAGTGCTGTATTGTTTGCGGTGAAACCGCATGCAAGTTGACGGTATTTTACAGAGGGCTATATGTGCATGGAGGCCGTTTAAGGTACGAAATAATTAACCAAATTCAAAAATATGGTGTTTTTTCTGAAATGGGAGAACCTACGCTTTAATTTAGATATACAATTATTGACCTCCCTTGAAAACTTTAAAAGTTATTCCCAACCATAGAAATGTTCTTTTTTTTTGTAACACTGTATAGTGCTGTATTGTTTGCGGTGAAACCGCATGCAAGTTGACGGTATTTTACAGATGGATATGTGTCCATGGAGGCCGTTTAAGGTACGAAATAATTATCCAAATTCAAAAGTATTGTGTTTTTCTGAAAGGGGAGAACCTAAGCTTTAATTTAGATATAAAATTATCGGCCTCCCTTGAAAACTTTAAAAGTTATTCCCAACCATAGAAATGTTTTTTTTGTAACACTGTATAGTGCTGTATTGTTTGCGGTGAAACCGCATGCAAGTTGACGGCATTTTACAGAGGGATATGTGTCCATGGAGGCCGTTTAAGGTACGAAATAATTATCCAAATTCAAAATTATCCAAATTATCCAAAATATGGTGTTTTTCTGAAAGGGGAGAACCTACGCTTTAATTTAGATATAACATTATCGGCCTCCCTTGAAAACTTTAAAAGTTATTCCCAACCATAGAAATGTTTTTTTTTGTAACACTGTATAGTGCTGTATTGTTTGCGGTGAAACCGCATGCAAGTTGACGGTATTTTACAGAGGGCTATGTGTCCATGGAGGCCGTTTAAGGTACGAAATAATTATCCAAATTCAAAAGTATGGTGTTTTTCTGAAAGGGGAGAACCTACGATTTAATTTAGATATAAAATTATCGACCTCCCTTGAAAACTTTAAAAGTTATTCCCAACCATAGAAATGTTTTTTTTGTAACACTGTATAGTGCTGTATTGTTTGCGGTGAAACCGCATGCAAGTTGACCGTATTTTACCTAGGGCTATGTGTCCATGGAGGCCGTTTAAGGTACGAAATAATTATCCAAATTCAAAAGTATGGTGTTTTTCTGAAAGGGGAGAACCTAAGCTTTAATTTAGATATAAAATTATCGGCCTCCCTTGAAAACTTTAAAAGTTATTCCCAACCATAGAAATGTTTTTTTGTAACACTGTATAGTGCTGTATTGTTTGCGGTGAAACCGCATGCAAGTTGACGGTATTTTACAGAGGGCTATGTGTCCATGGAGGCCGTTTAAGGTACGAAATAATTATCCAAATTCAAAAGTATTGTGTTTTTCTGAAAGGGGAGAACCTAAGCTTTAATTTAGATATAAAATTATCGGCCTCCCTTGAAAACTTTAAAAGTTATTCCCAACCATAGAAATGTTTTTTGTAACACTGTATAGTGCTGTATTGTTTGCGGTGAAACCGCATGCAAGTTGACCGTATTTTACAGTTTGATATGTGTCCATGGAGGCCGTTTAAGGTACGAAATAATTATCCAAATTCAAAATTATCCAAATTATCAAGTATGGTGTTTTTCTGAAAGTGGAGAACCTACGCTTTAATTTAGATATAAAATTATCGGCCTCCCTTGAAAACTTTAAAAGTTATTCCCAACCATAGAAATGTTTTTTGTAACACTGTATAGTGCTGTATTGTTTGCGGTGAAACCGCATGCAAGTTGACCGTATTTTACAGAGGGCTATGTGTCCATGGAGGCCGTTTAAGGTACGAAATAATTATCCAAATTCAAAAGTATTGTGTTTTTCTGAAAGGGGAGAACCTAAGCTTTAATTTAGATATAAAATTATCGGCCTCCCTTGAAAACTTTAAAAGTTATTCCCAACCATAGAAATGTTGTTTTTGTAACACTGTATAGTGCTGTATTGTTTGCGGTGAAACCGCATGCAAGTTGACGGTATTTTACAGAGGGCTATGTGTCCATGGAGGCCGTTTAAGGTACGAAATAATTATCCAAATTCAAAAGTATTGTGTTTTTCTGAAAGGGGAGAACCTAAGCTTTAATTTAGATATAACATTATCGGCCTCCCTTGAAAACTTTAAAAGTTATTCCCAACCATAGAAATGTTTTTTTTGTAACACTGTATAGTGCTGTATTGTTTGCGGTGAAACCGCATGCAAGTTGACGGTATTTTACAGAGGGCTATATGTGCATGGAGGCCGTTTAAGGTACGAAATAATTAACCAAATTCAAAAATATGGTGTTTTTTCTGAAATGGGAGAACCTACGCTTTAATTTAGATATACAATTATTGACCTCCCTTGAAAACTTTAAAAGTTATTCCCAACCATAGAAATGTTTTTGTAACACTGTATAGTGCTGTATTGTTTGCGGTGAAACCGCATGCAAGTTGACGGTATTTTACAGAGGGCTATGTGTCCATGGAGGCCGTTTAAGGTACGAAATAATTATCCAAATTCAAAAGTATTGTGTTTTTCTGAAAGGGGAGAACCTAAGCTTTAATTTAGATATAAAATTATCGGCCTCCTTGAAAACTTTAAAGTTATTCCCAACCATAGAAATGTTTTTGTAACACTGTATAGTGCTGTATTGTTTGCGGTGAAACCGCATGCAAGTTGACAGTATTTACAGAGGATATGTGTCCATGGAGGCCGTTTAAGGTACGAAATAATTATCCAAATTCAAAATTATCCAAATTATCCAAAATATGGTGTTTTTCTGAAAGGGAGAACCTACGCTTTAATTTAGATATAAAATTATCGGCCTCCATTCAAAAATTTAAAATTTAATCCAAACCATAGAAATGTTTTTTTGTAACACTGTATAGTGCTGTATTGTTTGCGGTGAAACCGCATGCAAGTTGACTGTATTTTACAGAGGGCTATGTGTCCATGGAGGCCGTTTAAGGTACGAAATAATTATCCAAATTCAAAAGTATTGAGATTTTCTGAAATGGGAGAACCTACGCTTTTATTTAGATATAAAATTATCGGCCTCCTTGAAAACTTTAAAAGTTATTCCCAACAATAGAAATGTTTTTTTTGTAACACTGTATAGTGCTGTATTGTTTGCGGTGAAACCGCATGTAAGTTGACGGTATTTTACAGAGGGCTATGTGTCCATGGAGGCCGTTTAAGGTACGAACTAATTATCCAAATTCAAAAGTATGGTGTTTTTCTGAAAGCGGAGAACCTAAGCTTTAATTTAGATATAAAATTATCGGCCTCCCTTGAAAACTTTAAAAGTTATTCCCAACCCTAGAAATGTTTTTTTGTAATACTGTATAGTGCTGTATTGTTTGCGGTGAAACCGCATGCAAGTTGACAGTATTTTACAGAGGGCTATGTGTCCATGGAGGCCGTTTAAGGTACGAAATAATTATCCAAATTCAAAAGTATTGTGTTTTTCTGAAAGGGAGAACCTAAGCTTTAATTTAGATATAAAATTATCGGCCTCTCTTGAAAACTTTAAAAGTTATTCCCAACCATAGAAATGCTTTTTTTTGTAACACTGTATAGTGCTGTATTGTTTGCGGTGAAACCGCATGCAAGTTGACAGTATTTTACAGAGGGCTATATGTCCATGGAGGCCGTTTAAGGTACGAAATAATTATCCAAATTCAAAAGTATGGTGTTTTTCTGAAAGGGGAGAACCTACGCTTTAATTTAGATATATAATTATCGGCCTCCCTTGCAAAAGTTTACAGTTATTCCCAACCAGTGAACAGTTTTCTTTGTAACACTGTATAGTGCTGTATTGTTTGCGGTGAAACCGCATGCAAGTTGACCGTATTTTACAGAGGGCTATGTGTCCATGGAGGCCGTTTAAGGTACGAAATAATTATCCAAATTCAAAAGTATGGTGTTTTTCTGAAAAGGGAGAACCTAAGCTTTAATTTAGATATAAAATTATCGGCCTCCCTTGAAAACTTTAAAAGTTATTCCCAACCACAGAAATGTTTTTTGTAACACTGTATAGTGCTGTATTGTTTGCGGTGAAACCGCATGCAAGTTGACGGTATTTTACAGAGGGCTATATGTGCATGGAGGCCGTTTAAGGTACGAAATAATTATCCAAATTCAAAAGTATGGTGTTTTTCTGAAAGGGGAGAACCTAAGCTTTAATTTAGATATAAAATTATCGGCCACCCTTGAAAACGTTAAAGGTTATTCCCAACAATAGAAATGTTTTTTTGTAACACTGTATAGTGCTGTATTGTTTGCGGTGAAACCGCATGCAAGTTGACAATATTTTACAGAGGGCTATGTGTCCATGGAGGCCGTTTAAGGTACGAAATAATTATCCAAATTCAAAAGTATTGTGTTTTTCTGAAAGGGAGAACCTAAGCTTTAATTTAGATATAAAATTATCGGCCTCCCTTGAAAACTTTAAAAGTTATTCCCAACCATAGAAATGTTTTTTTTGTAACACTGTATAGTGCTGTATTGTTTGCGGTGAAACCGCATGCAAGTTGACGGTATTTTACAGAGGGCTATATGTCCATGGAGGCCGTTTAAGGTACGAAATAATTATCCAAATTCAAATCCAAATCCATATCCAAATCCAAATCGTAGGTTTTTCTGAAAGGGGGGAATCTAAGCTTTAATTTAGTTATAAAATTATCCACCTCCCATGAAAACTTTAAAAGTTATTCCCAACAATAAAAATGTTTTGTTGTAACACTGTATAGTGCTGTATTGTTTTCGGTGAAACCGCATGCAAGTTGACGGTATTTTACAGAGGGCTATGTGTCCATGGAGGCCGTTTAAGGTACGAAATAATTATCCAAATTCAAAAGTATGGTGTTTTTCTGAAAGGGAAAAACCCAACTCATTATTGTAGTTATAAAATTATCGTCCTCCCGTGAAAAGTTTAAAAGTTATTCCCAACCATAGAAATGTTTTTGTAACACTGTATAGTGCTGTATTGTTTGCGGTGAAACCGCATGCAAGTTGACAGTATTTTACAGAGGGCTATGTGTCCATGGAGGCCGTTTAAGGTACGAAATAATTATCCAAATTCAAAAGTATGGTGTTTTTCTGAAAGGGAGAACCTAAGCTTTAATTTAGATATAAAATTATCGGCCTCCTTGAAAACTTTAAAAGTTATTCCCAACCATAGAAATGTTTTTTGTAACACTGTATAGTGCTGTATTGTTTGCGGTGAAACCGCATGCAAGTTGACAGTATTTTACAGAGGGCTATGTGTCCATGGAGGCCGTTTAAGGTACGAAATAATTATCCAAATTCAAAAGTATTGTGTTTTTCTGAAAAGGAGAACCTAAGCTTTAATTTAGATATAAAATTATCGGCCTCCCTTGAAAACTTTAAAAGTTATTCCCAACCATAGAAATGTTAAGATATGTAACACTGTATAGTGCTGTATTGTTTGCGGTGAAACCGCATGCAAGTTGACGGTATTTTACAGAGGGCTATGTGTCCATGGAGGCCGTTTAAGGTACGAAATAATTATCCAAATTCAAAAATTATGGTGTTTTCTGAAAGTGGAGAACCTACGCTTTAATTTAGATATAAAATTATCGGCCTCCCTTGAAAACTTTAAAGTTATTCCCAACCATAGAAATGTTTTTTTTGTAACACTGTATAGTGCTGTATTGTTTGCGGTGAAACCGCATGCAAGTTGACGGTATTTTACAGAGGGCTATGTGTCCATGGAGGCCGTTTAAGGTACGAAATAATTATCCAAATTCAAAAGTATTGTGTTTTTCTGAAAGGGGAGAACCTAAGCTTTAATTTAGATATAACATTATCGGCCTCCCTTGAAAACTTTAAAAGTTATTCCCAACCATAGAAATGTTTTTTTGTAACACTGTATAGTGCTGTATTGTTTGCGGTGAAACCGCATGCAAGTTGACGGTATTTTACAGAGGGCTATATGTGCATGGAGGCCGTTTAAGGTACGAAATAATTAACCAAATTCAAAAGTATGGTGTTTTTCTGAAAGGGGAGAACCTACGCTTTAATTTAGATATACAATTATCGACCTCCCTTGAAAACTTTAAAAGTTATTCCCAACCATAGAAATGTTTTTTGTAACACTGTATAGTGCTGTATTGTTTGCGGTGAAACCGCATGCAAGTTGACGGTATTTTACAGAGGGCTATGTGTCCATGGAGGCCGTTTAAGGTACGAAATAATTATCCAAATTCAAAAGTATTGTGTTTTCTGAAAGGGAGAACCTAAGCTTTAATTTAGATATAAAATTATCGGCCTCCTTGAAAACTTTAAAAGTTATTCCCAACCATAGAAATGTTTTTTTGTAACACTGTATAGTGCTGTATTGTTTGCGGTGAAACCGCATGCAAGTTGACCGTATTTTACAGAGGGCTATGTGTCCATGGAGGCCGTTTAAGGTACGAAATAATTATCCAAATTCAAAAGTATGGTGTTTTTCTGAAAGGGAAGAACCTAAGCTTTAATTTAGATATAAAATTATCGGCCTCCCTTGAAAACTTTAAAAGTTATTCCCAACCATAGAAATGTTTTTTGTAACACTGTATAGTGCTGTATTGTTTGCGGTGAAACCGCATGCAAGTTGACGGTATTTTACAGAGGGCTATGTGTCCATGGAGGCCGTTTAAGGTACGAAATAATTATCCAAATTCAAAAGTATGGTGTTTTTCTGAAAGGGAGAACCTAAGCTTTAATTTAGATATAAAATTATCGGCCTCCTTGAAAACTTTAAAAGTTATTCCCAACCATAGAAATGTTTTTTGTAACACTGTATAGTGCTGTATTGTTTGCGGTGAAACCGCATGCAAGTTGACGGTATTTTACAGAGGGCTATATGTGCATGGAGGCCGTTTAAGGTACGAAATAATTAACCAAATTCAAAAGTATGGTGTTTTTTCTGAAAGGGGAGAACCTACGCTTTAATTTAGATATACAATTATCGACCTCCCTTGAAAACTTTAAAAGTTATTCCCAACCATAGAAATGTTTTTGTGTAACACTGTATAGTGCTGTATTGTTTGCGGTGAAACCGCATGCAAGTTGACGGTATTTTACAGAGGGCTATGTGTCCATGGAGGCCGTTTAAGGTACGAAATAATTATCCAAATTCAAAAGTATGGTGTTTTTCTGAAAGCGGAGAACCTAAGCTTTAATTTAGATATAAAATTATCGGCCTCCTTGAAAACTTTAAAAGTTATTCCCAACCATAGAAATGTTTTTTTGTAACACTGTATAGTGCTGTATTGTTTGCGGTGAAACCGCATGCAAGTTGACGGTATTTTACAGAGGGCTATGTGTCCATGGAGGCCGTTTAAGGTACGAAATAATTATCCAAATTCAAAAGTATTGTGTTTTTCTGAAAGGGAGAACCCTAAGCTTTAATTTAGATATAAAATTATCGGCCTCCCTTGAAAACTTTAAAGTTATTCCCAACCATAGAAATGTTTTTGTAACACTGTATAGTGCTGTATTGTTTGCGGTGAAACCGCATGCAAGTTGACGGTATTTTACAGAGGGCTATGTGTCCATGGAGGCCGTTTAAGGTACGAAATAATTATCCAAATTCAAAAGTATGGTGTTTTTCTGAAATGGGAGAACCTACGCTTTAATTTAGATATAAAATTATCGGCCTCCCTTGAAAACTTTAAAAGTTATTCCCAACCATAGAAATGTTTTTTTTGTAACACTGTATAGTGCTGTATTGTTTGCGGTGAAACCGCATGCAAGTTGACAGTATTTTACAGAGGGCTATGTGTCCATGGAGGCCGTTTAAGGTACGAAATAATTATCCAAATTCAAAAGTATGGTGTTTTTCTGAAAGGGGAGAACCTACGCTTTAATTTAGATATAAAATTATCGACCTCCCTTGAAAACTTTAAAAGTTATTCCCAACCATAGAAATGTTTTTTTGTAACACTGTATAGTGCTGTATTGTTTGCGGTGAAACCGCATGCAAGTTGACCGTATTTTACAGAGGGCTAAGTGTCCATGGAGGCCGTTTAAGGTACGAAATAATTATCCAAATTCAAAAGTATGGTGTTTTCTGAAGAGAACCTAAGCTTTAATTTAGATATAACATTATCGGCCTCCCTTGAAAACTTTAAAGTTATTCCCAACCATAGAATGTTTTTTGTAACACTGTATAGTGCTGTATTGTTTGCGGTGAAACCGCATGCAAGTTGACAGTATTTTACAGAGTGCTATATGTTCATGGAGGCCGTTTAAGGTACGAAATAATTATCCAAATTAAAAACTATGGTTTTTTTCTTAAATGGGAGACCCTACGCTTTAATTTATTTATAAAATTTTAGACCTCCCTTGAAAACTTTTAAAGTTATTCCCAACCTTAGTAATGTTCTTTTTTTTATCTCTGTATAGTGCTGTATTGTTTGCGGTGAAACCGAATGCAAGTTGACAGTATTTTACAGAGTGCTATGTGTCCATGGAGGCCGTTTAAGGTACGAAATAATTATCCAAATTCAAAAGTATGGTGTTTTCTGAAAGGGAGAACCTACGCTTTAATTTAGATATAAAATTATCGACCTCCCTTGAAAACTTTAAAGTTATTCACAACAATAGAAATGTTTTGTGTAACACTGTATAGTGCTGTATTGTTTGCGGTGAAACCGCATGCAAGTTGACGGTATTTTACAGAGGGCTATGTGTCCATGGAGGCCGTTTAAGGTACGAAATAATTATCCAAATTCAAAAGTATTGTGTTTTTCTGAAATGGGAGAACCTAAGCTTTAATTTAGATATAAAATTATCGGCCTCCCTTGAAAACTTTAAAAGTTATTCCCAACCATAGAAATGTTTTTTGTGTAACACTGTATAGTGCTGTATTGTTTGCGGTGAAACCGCATGCAAGTTGACGGTATTTTACAGAGGGCTATGTGTCCATGGAGGCCGTTTAAGGTACGAAATAATTATCCAAATTCAAAAGTATGGTGTTTTTCTGAAAGGGGAGAACCTAAGCTTTAATTTAGATATAAAATTATCGGCCTCCCTTGAAAACTTTAAAAGTTATTCCCAACCATAGAAATGTTTTTTTTGTAACACTGTATAGTGCTGTATTGTTTGCGGTGAAACCGCATGCAAGTTGACGGTATTTTACAGAGGGCTATGTGTCCATGGAGGCCGTTTAAGGTACGAAATAATTATCCAAATTCAAAAGTATGGTGTTTTTCTGAAAAGGGAGAACCTACGCTTTAATTTAGATATAAAATTATCGGCCTCCCTTGAAAACTTTAAAAGTTATTCCCAACCATAGAAATATTTTTTGTAACACTGTATAGTGCTGTATTGTTTGCGGTGAAACCGCATGCAAGTTGACGGTATTTTACAGAGGGCTATGTGTCCATGGAGGCCGTTTATATAACAAAATAATTATCCAAATTCAAAAGTATGGTGTTTTTCTGAAAGGGGAGAACCTAAGCTTTAATTTAGATATAAAATTATCGGCCTCCCTTGAAAACTTTAAAAGTTATTCCCAACCATATATATATTTTTTGTAAAACTGTATAGTGCTGTATTGTTTGCGGTGAAACCGCATGCAAGTTGACTGTATTTACAGAGGGCTATGTGTCCATGGAGGCCGTTTAAGGTACGAAATAATTATCCAAATTCAAAAGTATGGTGTTTTTCTGAAATGGGAGAACCTACGCTTTAATTTAGATATAAAATTATCGACCTCCCTTGAAAACTTTAAAAGTTATTCCCAACCATAGAAATGTTTTTTTGTAACACTGTATAGTGCTGTATTGTTTGCGGTGAAACCGCATGCAAGTTGACGGTATTTTACAGAGGGCTATGTGTCCATGGAGGCCGTTTAAGGTACGAAATAATTATCCAAATTCAAAAGTATGGTGTTTTTCTGAAAGGGGAGAACCTAAGCTTTAATTTAGATATAAAATTATCTGCCTCCCTTGAAAACTTTTAAAGTTATTCCCAACAATATAAATGTTTTTATGTAACACTGTATAGTGCTGTATTGTTTGCGGTGTAACCGGTTGCAAGTTTACGGTATTTTACAGAGGGCTATGTGTCCATGGAGGCCGTTTAAGGTACGAAATAATTATCCAAATTCAAAAGTATTGTGTTTTTCTGAAAGGGATAATCTTAGCTTTAATTTAGATATAAAATTATCGGCCTCCCTTGAAAACTTTAAAAGTTATTCCCAACCATAGAAATGTTTTTTGTAACACTGTATAGTGCTGTATTGTTTGCGGTGAAACCGCATGCAAGTTGACGGTATTTTACAGAGGGCTATGTGTCCATGGAGGCCGTTTAAGGTACGAAATAATTATCCAAATTCAAAAGTATGGTGTTTTTCTGAAAGGGAGAACCTAAGCTTTAATTTAGATATAAAATTATCGGCCTCCTTGAAAACTTTAAAAGTTATTCCCAACCATAGAAATGTTTTTTTTTGTAACACTGTATAGTGCTGTATTGTTTGCGGTGAAACCGCATGCAAGTTGACAGTATTTTACAGAGGGCTATGTGTCCATGGAGGCCGTTTAAGGTACGAAATAATTATCCAAATTCATAAAGTATGGTGTTTTTCTGAAGGGAGAACCTAACGCTTTAATTTAGATATAAAATTATCGGCCTCCTTGAAAACTTTAAAGTTATTCCCAACCATAGAAATGTTTTTGTAACACTGTATAGTGCTGTATTGTTTGCGGTGAAACCGCATGCAAGTTGACAGTATTTTACAGAGGGCTATGTGTCCATGGAGGCCGTTTAAGGTACGAAATAATTATCCAAATTCAAACGTATGGTGTTTTTCAGAAAGGGAGAACCTACGCTTTAATTTAGATATAAAATGATCGGCCTCCCTTGAAAACTTTAAAGTTATTCCCAACCATAGAAATGTTTTTTTGTAACACTGTATAGTGCTGTATTGTTTGCGGTGAAACCGCATGCAAGTTGACGGTATTTTACAGAGGGCTATGTGTCCATGGAGGCCGTTTAAGGTACGAAATAATTATCCAAATTCAAAAGTATGGTGTTTTTCTGAAAAGGGAGAACCTACGCTTTAATTTAGATACAAAATTATCGGCCTCCCTTGAAAACTTTAAAGTTATTCCCAACCATAGAAATGTTTTTTTGTAACACTGTATAGTGCTGTATTGTTTGCGGTGAAACCGCATGCAAGTTGACGGTATTTTACAGAGGGCTATGTGTCCATGGAGGCCGTTTAAGGTACGAAATAATTTAAACAAAAAAATTTGG
>JAQQFT010000023.1:758887-774298 GCA_029582265.1 Zoroaster sp. YZ-2022
AAAAAATTTTTTTAGATATAAAATTATCGGCCTCCCTTGAAAACTTTAAAAGTTATTCCCAACCCTAGAAATGTTTTTTTGTGTAACACTGTAATAGTGCTGTATTGTTTGCGGTGAAACCGCATGCAAGTTGACGGTATTTTACAGAGGGCTTGTGTCCATGGAGGCCGTTTAAGGTACGAAATAATTATCCAAATTTCAAAAGTATGGTGTTTTTCTGAAAGGGGAGAACCTACGCTTTAATTTAGATATAAAATTATCGGCCTCCCTTGAAAACTTTAAAAGTTATTCCCAACCATAGAAATGTTTTTTTTGTAACACTGTATAGTGCTGTATTGTTTGCGGTGAAACCGCATGGAAGTTGACCGTATTTTACAGAGGGCTACGTGTCCATGGAGGCCGTTTAAGGTACGAAATAATTATCCAAATTCAAAAGTATGGTGTTTTTCTGAAAGGGGAGAACCTACGCTTTAATTTAGATATAAAATTATCGACCTTCCTTGAAAACTTTAAAAGTTATTCCCAACCATAGAAATGTTTTTGTAACACTGTATAGTGTTGTATTGTTTGCGGTGAAACCGCATGCAAGTTGACGGTATTTTACAGAGGGCTATGTGTCCATGGAGGCCGTTTAAGGTACGAAATAATTATCCAAATTCAAAAGTATGGTGTTTTTCTGAAAGGGAGAACCTACGCTTTAATTTAGATATAACAAAATCGGACTCCCTTGAAAACTTTAAAAGATATTCACAACCATAGAAATGTTTTTTGTAACACTGTATAGTGTTGTATTGTTTGCGGTGAAACCGCATGGAAGTTGACCTTATTTACAGAGGGCTATGTGTCCATGGAGGCCGTTTAAGGTACGAAATATTTATCCAAATTCAAAAGTATCGTGTTTTTCTGAAGGGGAGAACCTACGCTTTAATTTAGATATAAAATTATCGACCTCCTTGAAAACTTTAAAAGTTATTCCCAACCATAGAAATGTTTTTTTTTTGTAACACTGTATAGTGCTGTATTGTTTGCGGTGAAACCGCATGCAAGTTGACGGTATTTTACAGAGGGCTATGTGTCCATGGAGGCCGTTTAAGGTACGAAATAATTATCCAAATTCAAAAGTATGGTGTTTTTCTGAAAGGGGAGAACCTACGCTTTAATTTAGATATAAAATTATCGGCCTCCCTTGAAAACTTTAAAAGTTATTCCCAACCCTAGAAATGTTTTTTTGTGTAACACTGTAATAGTGCTGTATTGTTTGCGGTGAAACCGCATGGAAGTTGACCGTATTTTACAGAGGGCTAAGTGTCCATGGAGGCCGTTTAAGGTACGAAATAATTATCCAAATTCAAAAGTATGTTGTTTTTCTGAAAGGGGAGAACCTACGCTTTAATTTAGATATAAAATTATCGACCTCCCTTGAAAACTTTAAAAGTTATTCCCAACCATAGAAATGTTTTTTTTGGTAACACTGTATAGTGCTGTATTGTTTGCGGTGAAACCGCATGCAAGTTGACGGTATTTTACAGAGGGCTATGTGTCCATGGAGGCCGTTTAAGGTACGAAATAATTATCCAAATTCAAAAGTATGGTGTTTTTCTGAAAGGGGAGAACCTACGCTTTAATTTAGATATAAAATTATCGGCCTCCCTTGAAAACTTTAAAAGTTATTCCCAACCATAGAAATGTTTTTTGTAACACTGTATAGTGCTGTATTGTTTGCGGTGAAACAGCATGCAAGTTGACCGTATTTTACAGAGGGCTACGTGTCCATGGAGGCCGTTTAAGGTACGAAATAATTATCCAAATTCAAAAGTATGGTGTTTTTCTGAAAGGCGAGAACCTACGCTTTAATTTAGATATAAAATTATCGGCCTCCCTTGAAAACTTTAAAAGTTATTCCCAACCCTAGAAATGTTTTTTTTGTAACACTGTATAGTGCTGTATTGTTTGCGGTGAAACCGCATGCAAGTTGACGGTATTTTACAGAGGGCTATGTGTCCATGGAGGCCGTTTAAGGTACGAAATAATTATCCAAATTCAAAAGTATGGTGTTTTTCTGAAAGGGGAGAACCTACGCTTTAATTTAGATATAAAATTATCGGCCCCCCTTGAAAACTTTAAAAGTTATTCCCAACCCTAGAAATGTTTTTTTTGTAACACTGTATAGTGCTGTATTGTTTGCGGTGAAACCGCATGGAAGTTGACCGTATTTTACAGAGGGCTATGTGTCCATGGAGGCCGTTTAAGGTACGAAATAATTATCCAAATTCAAAAGTATGGTGTTTTTCTGAAAGGGGAGAACCTACGCTTTAATTTAGATATAAAATTATCGGCCTCCCTTGAAAACTTTAAAAGTTATTCCCAACCATAGAAATGTTTTTTTTGTAACACTGTATAGTGCTGTATTGTTTGCGGTGAAACCGCATGGAAGTTGACCGTATTTTACAGAGGGCTAAGTGTCCATGGAGGCCGTTTAAGGTACGAAATAATTATCCATATTCAACCGTGGTTTTTTTCTGAAAGGGGAGAACCTACGCTTTAATTTAGATATAAAATTATCGACCTACCTTGAAAACTTTAAAAGTTATTCCCAACCATAGAAATGTTTTTTTTGTAACACTGTATAGTGCTGTATTGTTTGCGGTGAAACCGCATGCAAGTTGACGGTATTTTACAGAGGGCTATGTGTCCATGGAGGCCGTTTAAGGTACGAAATAATTATCCAAATTCAAAAGTATGGTGTTTTTCTGAAAGGGGAGAACCTACGCTTTAATTTAGATATAAAATTATCGGCCTCCCTTGAAAACTTTAAAAGTTATTCCCAACCATAGAAATGTTGTTTTTGTAACACTGTAATAGTGCTGTATTGTTTGCGGTGAAACCGCATGCAAGTTGACGGTGTTTTACAGAGGGCTGTGTCCATGGAGGCCGTTTAAGGTACGAAATAATTATCCAAATTCAAAAGTATGGTGTTTTTCTGAAAGGGGAGAACCTACGCTTTAATTTAGATATAAAATTATCGACCTCCCTTGAAAACTTTAAAAGTTATTCCCAACCATAGAAATGTTTTTTGTAACACTGTATAGTGCTGTATTGTTTGCGGTGAAACCGCATGCAAGTTGACGGTATTTTACAGAGGGCTATGTGTCCATGGAGGCCGTTTAAGGTACGAAATAATTATCCAAATTCAAAAGTATGGTGTTTTTCTGAAAGGGGAGAACCTAAGCTTAATTTTAGATATAAAATTATCGACCTCCCTTGAAAACTTTAAAAGTTATTCCCAACCATAGAAATGTTTTTTTGTAACACTGTATAGTGCTGTATTGTTTGCGGTGAAACCGCATGCAAGTTGACGGTATTTTACAGAGGGCTATGTGTCCATGGAGGCCGTTTAAGGTACGAAATAATTATCCAAATTCAAAAGTATGGTGTTTTTCTGAAAGGGGAGAACCTAAGCTTTAATTTAGATATAAAATTATCGGCCTCCCTTGAAAACTTTAAAAGTTATTCTCAACCATAGAAATGTTTTTTTGTAACACTGTATAGTGCTGTATTGTTTGCGGTGAAACCGCATGCAAGTTGACGGTATTTTACAGAGGGCTATGTCCATGGAGGCCGTTTAAGGTACGAAATAATTATCCAAATTCAAAAGTATGGTGTTTTTCTGAAAGGGGAGAACCTACGCTTTAATTTAGATATAAAATTATCGACCTGCCTTGAAAACTTTAAAAGTTATTCCCAACCATAGAAATGTTTTTTTTGTAACACTGTATAGTGCTGTATTGTTTGCGGTGAAACCGCATGCAAGTTGACGGTATTTTACAGAGGGCTATGTGTCCATGGAGGCCGTTTAAGTACGAAATAATTATCCAAATTCAAAAGTATGGTGTTTTTCTGAAAGTGGAGAACCTACGCTTTAATTTAGATATAAAATTATCGGCCTCCCTTGAAAACTTTAAAAGTTATTCCCAACCATAGAAATGTTTTTTTGTAACACTGTATAGTGCTGTATTGTTTGCGGTGAAACCGCATGGAAGTTGACCGTATTTTAGAGAAGGCTATGTTTCCATGGAGGCCGTTTAAGGTACGAAATAATTATCCAAATTCAAAAGTATGCTGTTTTTTATGAAGGGGCAGACCCTACGATTTATTTTAGATATAAAATTATCGACCTCCTTGAAAACTTTAAAAGTTATTCCCAACCATAGAAATGTTTTTTGGAACACTGTATAGTGTTGTATTGTTTGCGGTGAAACCGCATGCAAGTTGACGGTATTTTACAGAGGGCTATGTGTCCATGGAGGCCGTTTAAGGTACGAAATAATTATCCAAATTCAAAAGTATGGTGTTTTTCTGAAAGGGGAGAACCTACGCTTTAATTTAGATATAAAATTATCGACCTCCTTGAAAACTTTAAAAGTTATTCCCAACCATAGAAATGTTTTTTGTAACACTGTATAGTGTTGTATTGTTTGCGGTGAAACCGCATGCAAGTTGACGGTATTTTACAGAGGGCTATGTGTCCATGGAGGCCGTTTAAGGTACGAAATAATTATCCAAATTCAAAAGTATGGTGTTTTTCTGAAAGGGGAGAACCTACGCTTTAATTTAGATATAAAATTATCGGCCTCCCTTGAAAACTTTAAAAGTTATTCCCAACCCTAGAAATGTTTTTTTGTAACACTGTATAGTGCTGTATTGTTTGCGGTGAAACCGCATGCAAGTTGACGGTATTTTACAGAGGGCTATGTGTCCATGGAGGCCGTTTAAGGTACGAAATAATTATCCAAATTCAAAAGTATGGTGTTTTTCTGAAAGGGGAGAACCTACGCTTTAATTTAGATATAAAATTATCGGCCTCCCTTGAAAACTTTAAAAGTTATTCCCAACCATAGAAATGTTTTTTTTGTAACACTGTATAGTGCTGTATTGTTTGCGGTGAAACCGCATGCAAGTTGACCGTATTTTACAGAGGGCTAAGTGTCCATGGAGGCCGTTTAAGGTACGAAATAATTATCCAAATTCAAAAGTATGGTGTTTTCTGAAAGGGGAGAACCTACGCTTTAATTTAGATATAAAATTATCGGCCTCCCTTGAAAACTTTAAAAGTTATTCCCAACCATAGAAATGTTTTTTGTAACACTGTATAGTGCTGTATTGTTTGCGGTGAAACCGCATGCAAGTTGACGGTATTTTACAGAGGGCTATGTGTCCATGGAGGCCGTTTAAGGTACGAAATAATTATCCAAATTCAAAAGTATTGTGTTTTTCTTTATTGTGAGATCCTACGCTTTAATTTAGATATAAAATTATCGTCCTCCCTTGAAAACTTTAAAAGTTATTCCCAACCATATAAATGTTTTTTTGTAACACTGTATAGTGATGTATTGTTTGCGGTGAAACCGCATGCAAGTTGACGGTATTTTACAGGGCTATGTCCATGGAGGCCGTTTAAGGTACGAAATAATTATCCAAATTCAAAAGTATGGTGTTTTTCTGAAAGGAGAACCTACGCTTTAATTTAGATATAAAATTATCGGCCTCCCTTCAAAACCTTACAAGATATTCCCAACCCTAGATATGTAATTTTGTACCACTGGATAGTGGTGTATTGTTTGCGGTGAAACCGCATGCAAGTTGACGGTATTTTACAGAGGGCTATGTGTCCATGGAGGCCGTTTAAGGTACGAATAATTATCCAAATTCAAAAGTATGGTGTTTTCTGAAAGTGGAGAACCTACGCTTTAATTTAGATATAAAATTATCGACCTCCCTTGAAAACTTTAAAAGTTATTCCCAACCATAGAAATGTTTTTGTAACACTGTATAGTGCTGTATTGTTTGCGGTGAAACCGCATGCAAGTTGACGGTATTTTACAGAGGGCTATGTGTCCATGGAGGCCGTTTAAGGTACGAAATAATTATCCAAATTCAAAAGTATGGTGTTTTTCTGAAAGGGGAGAACCTACGCTTTAATTTAGATATAACAATATCGGCCTCCCTTGAAAACTTTAAAAGTTATTCCCAACCATAGAAATGTTTTTTTTGTAACACTGTATAGTGCTGTATTGTTTGCGGTGAAACCGCATGGAAGTTGACCGTATTTTACAGAGGGCTAAGTGTCCATGGAGGCCGTTTAAGGTACGAAATAATTATCCAAATTCAAAAGTATGGTGTTTTTCTGAAAGGGGAGAACCTACGCTTTAATTTAGATATAAAATTATCGGCCTCCCTTGAAAACTTTAAAAGTTATTCCCAACCATAGAAATGTTTTTTTTGTAACACTGTATAGTGCTGTATTGTTTGCGGTGAAACCGCATGCAAGTTGACGGTATTTTACAGAGGGCTATGTGTCCATGGAGGCCGTTTAAGGTACGAAATAATTATCCAAATTCAAAAGTATGGTGTTTTTCTGAAAGGTGAGAACCTACGCTTTAATTTAGATATAAAATTATCGGCCTCCTTGAAAACTTTAAAAGTTATTCCCAACAATAGAAATGTTTTTTGTAACACTGTATAGTGCTGTATTGTTTGCGGTGAAACCGCATGCAAGTTGACGGTATTTTACAGAGGGCTATGTGTCCATGGAGGCCGTTTAAGGTACGAAATAATTATCCAAATTCAAAAGTATGGTGTTTTTCTGAAAGGGGAGAACCTACGCTTTAATTTAGATATAAAATTATCGACCTCCCTTGAAAACTTTAAAAGTTATTCCCAACCATAGAAATGTTTTTTTTTGTAACACTGTATAGTGCTGTATTGTTTGCGGTGAAACCGCATGCAAGTTGACGGTATTTTACAGAGGGCTATGTGTCCATGGAGGCCGTTTAAGGTACGAAATAATTATCCAAATTCAAAAGTATGGTGTTTTTCTGAAAGGGGAGAACCTAAGCTTTAATTTAGATATAAAATTATCGGCCTCCCTTGAAAACTTTAAAAGTTATTCCCAACCATAGAAATGTTTTTTTGTAACACTGTATAGTGCTGTATTGTTTGCGGTGAAACCGCATGGAAGTTGACCGTATTTTACAGAGGGCTAAGTGTCCATGGAGGCCGTTTAAGGTACGAAATAATTATCCAAATTCAAAAGTATGGTGTTTTTCTGAAAGGGGAGAACCTACGCTTTAATTTAGATATAAAATTATCGGCCTCCCTTGAAAACTTTAAAAGTTATTCCCAACCATAGAAATGTTTTTTTTGTAACACTGTATAGTGCTGTATTGTTTGCGGTGAAACCGCATGCAAGTTGACGGTATTTTACAGAGGGCTATGTGTCCATGGAGGCCGTTTAAGGTACGAAATAATTATCCAAATTCAAAAGTATGCTGTTTTTCTGAAAGGGGAGAACCTACGCTTTAATTTAGATATAAAATTATCGGCCTCCCTTAAAAACTTTAAAAGTTATTCCCAACCATAGAAATGTTTTTTGTAACACTGTATAGTGCTGTATTGTTTGCGGTGAAACCGCATGCAAGTTGACCGTATTTTACAGAGGGCTATGTGTCCATGGAGGCCGTTTAAGGTACGAAATAATTATCCAAATTCAAAAGTATGGTGTTTTTCTGAAAGGGGAGAACCTACGCTTTAATTTAGATATAAAATTATCGGCCTCCCTTGAAAACTTTAAAAGTTATTCCCAACCCTAGAAATGTTTTTTTTTGTAAGACTGTAATAGTGCTGTATTGTTTGCGGTGAAACCGCATGGAAGTTGACCGTATTTTACAGAGGGCTAAGTGTCCATGGAGGCCGTTTAAGGTACGAAATAATTATCCAAATTCAAAAGTATGTTGTTTTTCTGAAAGGGGAGAACCTACGCTTTAATTTAGATATAAAATTATCGACCTCCCTTGAAAACTTTAAAAGTTATTCCCAACCATAGAAATGTTTGTTTTTGTAACATTGTATAGTGCTGTATTGTTTGCGGTGAAACCGCATGCAAGTTGACGGTATTTTACAGAGGGCTATGTCTCCATGGAGGCCGTTTAAGGTACGAAATAATTATCCAAATTCAAAAGTATGGTGTTTTTCTGAAAGGGGAGAACCTAAGCTTTAATTTAGATATTAAATTATCGGCCTCCAATGAAAACTTTAAAAGTTATTCCCAACAATAGAAATGTTTTTTTGTAACACTGTATAGTGCTGTATTGTTTGCGGTTAAACCGCGTGCAAGTTGACGGTATTTTACAGAGGGCTATGTGTTCATGGAGGCCGTTTAAGGTACGAAATAATTATCCAAATTCAAAAGTATGGTGTTTTTCTGAAAGGGGAGAACCTACGCTTTAATTTAGATGTAAAATTATCGACCTCCCTTGAAAACTTTAAAAGTTATTCCCAACCCTAGAATTTTTTTTTTTTGTAACACTGTATAGTGCTGTATTGTTTGCGGTGAAACCGCATGCAAGTTGACGGTATTTTACAGAGGGCTATGTGTCCATGGAGGCCGCTTAAGGCACGAAATAATTATCCAAATTCAAAAGCATTGGGATTTTCTGAAAGGGGAGAACCTAAACTTTAATTTAGATATAAAATTATCGACCTCCCTTGAAAACTTTAAAAGTTATTCCCAACCATAGAAATGTTTTTTTTTGTAACACTGTATAGTGCTGTATTGTTTGCGGTGAAACCGCATGCAAGTTGACGGTATTTTACAGAGCGCTATGTGTCCATGGAGGCCGTTTAAGGCACGAAATAATTATCCAAATTCAAAAGCATTGGGATTTTCTGAAAGGGGAGAACCTAAGCTTTAATTTAGATATAAAATTATCGGCCTCCCTTGAAAACTTTAAAAGTTATTCCCAACCATAGAAATGTTTTTTTTTGTAACACTGTATAGTGCTGTATTGTTTGCGGTGAAACCGCATGGAAGTTGACCGTATTTTACAGAGGGCTAAGTGTCCATGGAGGCCGTTTAAGGTACGAAATAATTATCCAAATTCAAAAGTATGGTGTTTTTCTGAAAGAGGAGAACCTACGCTTTAATTTAGATATAAAATTATCGGCCTCCCTTGAAAACTTTAAAAGTTATTCCCAATCATAGAAATGTTTTTTTTGTAACACTGTATAGTGCTGTATTGTTTGCGGTGAAACTGCATGCAAGTTGACGGTATTTTACAGAGGGCTATGTGTCCATGGAGGCCGTTTAAGGTACGAAATAATTATCCAAATTCAAAAGTATGGTGTTTTTCTGAAAGGGGAGAACCTACGCTTTAATTTAGATATAAAATTATCGACCTCCCTTGAAAACTTTAAAAGTTATTCCCAACAATAGAAATGTTTTGTTTGTAACACTGTATAGTGCTGTATTGTTTGCGGTGAAACCGCATGCAAGTTGACGGTATTTTACAGAGGGCTGTGTCCATGGAGGCCGTTTAAGGTACGAAATAATTATCCAAATTCAAAAGTATGGTGTTTTTCTGAAAGGGGAGAACCTACGCTTTAATTTAGACATAAAATTATCGACCTCCCTTGAAAACTTTAAAAGTTATTCCCAACCATAGAAATGTTTTTTTTTGTAACATTGTATAGTGCTGTATTGTTTGCGGGTGAACCGCAAGCAAGTTGACGGTATTTTACAGAGGGCTATGTGTCCATGGAGGCCGTTTAAGGTACGAAATAATTATCCAAATTCAAAAGTATTGGGTTTTTCTGAAAGGGGAGAACCTAAGCTTTAATTTAGATATAAAATTATCGGCCTCCCTTGAAAACTTTAAAAGTTATTCCCAACCCTAGAAATGTTTTTTTTTGTAACACTGTAATAGTGCTGTATTGTTTGCGGTGAAACCGCATGGAAGTTGACCGTATTTTACAGAGGGCTAAGTGTCCATGGAGGCCGTTTAAGGTACGAAATAATTATCCAAATTCAAAAGTATGGTGTTTTTCTGAAAGGGGAGAACCTACGCTTTAATTTAGATATAACAATATCGGCCTCCCTTGAAAACTTTAAAAGTTATTCCCAACCATATAAATGTTTTTTTTGTAACACTGTATAGTGCTGTATTGTTTGCGGTGAAACCGCATGGAAGTTGACCGTATTTTACAGAGGGCTAATTTTTTTTTTTTTTTTTTTTTTTTTTAAAGGTTTATTGACAAATTGCTATTACAGAATAAAACTGAATTGCAACAATTTTACATTAAAATACATATATAATCAGATACAGATTAAAAAACATACATCAGAATTACAAGGAAGGTATATTAAATTGCACAAGTGCCATATAAAAACATGTACGCCATCAAAATACTCAAAACTAATATCACAAACACACCGCAACTGTATACATATATAATCAACTCATACACAGACACACCCCCACACACACACATCCTATACCATCTCACACCAATCATCCATTACAAAAAAATTGAACCTACTGAGACTTATTCCACAGATCTATCATATGTACCATTGGGCTGTTTCTACACCTGACAGTTTTGACCTTGGGAAGAGTTAACTTATGGGAATTCCTCAGGTTTTTTCCATGCACTGCTCCTCTTTGTGGAGGAACCCAACCATTAAACCGCTTGGAGCACATGATAGACCTAAAAAAACTCAAACATAGTTGCTCCCTTCTATCACATAATGGTACAAGATTACATTTATCAAGCGCTTGATTATAAGATATATAGTGCTTACCCATGATGATCTTGCACGCCCTCTTTGGATTCTTTCTAACGCGTTCGCATCTTTGACCGTTAGACCAGAATGCCATACAGGGGCAGCATATTCCGCCAGTGGTCTAACAAAACCCGTGTAGATTGTGACAAGATCATCGTGAGGTAAGTTAAAGCGCTTTAGAAGCTTAAGCATGTATAGCCTGCCATTCGCCTTTCTTTAATATTTCTGTGACATGGACGTTCCATTTCAAATCTGCACTAATATGTACACCTAAAATCTTAGCAACCTGCACTTCCTGAAGGGGAATATTTGAAATTGTGAGTGGTGGATCATCATGATCATTGACTAGAAATGATACTTTCATTGAGGCACACTTTTGGGGTTGAGTTTCATGTTATTTACAAAAGCCCATTGTTGAAAGTCATTAAGATATTGTTGCATGACAGATTTCTGAGAAGATGGTTTTGGTTCCACAAGGGTCAAGTCATCAACATACTTTAAAGTAACAAATGGCGTGTCCACAGCTGCATCATTAACAATTACAACAAAGGCAAGTGGTCCAATCCTGGTACCCTGAGGTACCCCACCATTCAACATTTTCCATTCGCTGAAATTACCGCGGTAGCGAACACACTGCTCCCTTCCATTCAGAAAGTTGGAAATCCACGTAATGACAGATGGTCTGACCCCCATACTGATGAACTTTCTCATGAGGACGTTATGGTCCACCAAATCAAACGCTTTGCTGAAGTCAGTAATAACCACATTGCTCAAGTGACCTGGTTTGTCAGCATTCATATGTAATGTATCCATTAACTTGAGTAGGTAGTGAGTGGTAGATACCCACTGCGATTTCCATACTGGTTGTGATCAATCTTATTGTCAATGTCCATTAAAAGCCATTTTGCCATGAAACCTTCGGCGACTTTCGCGAAATGGTCAGTGAGGGAAACGGGTCTCAATTTATCCCACGTTGCAGGCTTTTCCTTGGGAATTGGAACTACTACAGCTCTCTTCCACTGCGGTGGCACAACTCCTTCTAGATAAGAGTTGTTTAAAATGTCAGCCAGTGGTTTGCTGGAGTTCATAAGCAAACTCCCGTACGATTCTTGCAGAAATTCCATCCGGGCCTCCGGCTTTACCAGCCTTAGTCCTGCGTAGCATGTTATAGAGACCTCATAGTCCTTGACAGAAGGACTAGGGTGAGGATCAGGTCTGTAAGATGGAAGATCAGTAATGGAGAGTGGACGAAGATCGCTTGATATTGAGACAAAGTGATCATTGATTACATCTGCCACTGCCATGAAATCGGTCGAGTCAATATGAGATGGGGGCTGAATGATGGCGTCAGTCTTATTCAAGTTGGCCATAACCTTGATTTGCTGGTACCATTGCGCAGGGTTTGCCTTCTTATGACGTTGAACTCTATCTCGATAATAGTCTTTCTTGCTTTAATAATGGCGTGTTTGACTTGGTTGCGGAGTCGCTTCCATCTACGCGAACGATGCTCCTTGTGAAAGACCTTTTGGCGTTTCTGGATAAGGTCCTTGCGTAATTGGTCATCCAAGGTTTGTCCTCATTATGTAATCGTACTGTCTTTACAAGGAATATACATGTTTAGGAGCATCATTCAAGGTACGATAGAAGGCATCACACTTTGCTATGGTGGTGGTTTCAGCATAAACATCAGGCCAGTCATGATTTTGTATCCACTGACCAAAGTCCCTGATGGATGACTCTGTCATCGGACGCACAACACGTTTACGCTGTTCATTAGAGTGAGAAGAAGAGGTAGACTTTGATGTCCAGATGACAGTATCGTGATCACTGGTACCAATAGGAACTGATATCTCAGGAGTAAGATAATGATTAGAAATGTTGGTTAATATCTTGTTCAGGATTGCATCTTTGCGAGTTGGTTTGTCGACAACTTGAACAAGATTATTGCCAGCACATATCTGATTAGTGTCCAAACGATTAAGATCACCAATAATGGTCACTCCTGCATCTGGGAAGTTGGTACAAATATAATCGTAACTTTCAAGAAGATGGTCTATGAGCTCATCTTCATTGCTACTATTGCGGAAAATATACAATGGCATAAAAGAGTACCGATACTGTACGTGGAAGTCTATGGGGTCTGATTTTTATCCAGACTACTTCAAGATTCTTTGGTACCACGATATCAGTTTTCTGAACCCTAAGGTCTTCACGTGCATAAAATGCCACACCACCACCGCGTTTACCATTACGAGACTTGGTAATTAGAACGTAACTGTCAATTTCGAAATGCTCGATTGATTTACTTTCGGTGAACCAGGACTCTGCTATACCTACAATGTCAACATCAAGGCTTTTAATTACAGCGCTGAATTCATCGAATTTATTGTTAAGTGAACGTGGATTACATAGATACACCTTGGGTAGCGCCCACTGTTTTGTATCAGCAACAAGTGGTATTTTTATCAAATTCGCATGGCAAACTCCACTGTATCTAGATTTGCTATTATTGGTGATTCTGTTCGATATGCGTGTTTGAATTTTCCTCTGTTTATTTTTTCCACTGCTACAACCACGGCGTATTACTTTTGCTATGTTTAGATCTTTCAAAGTTCTCCATAAGTGTCCATGGAGGCCGTTTAAGGTACGAAATAATTATCCAAATTCAAAAGTATGGTGTTTTTCTGAAAGGGGAGAACCTACGCTTTAATTTAGATATAAAATTATCGGCCTCCCTTGAAAACTTTAAAAGTTATTCCCAACCCTAGAAATGTTTTTTTGTGTAACACTGTAATAGTGCTGTATTGTTTGCGGTGAAACCGCATGGAAGTTGACCGTATTTTACAGAGGGCTAAGTGTCCATGGAGGCCGTTTAAGGTACGAAATAATTATCCAAATTCAAAAGTATGGTGTTTTTCTGAAAGGGGAGAACCTACGCTTTAATTTAGATATAAAATTATCGACCTCCCTTGAAAACTTTAAAAGTTATTCCCAACAATAGAAATGTTTTTTTTGTAACACTGTATAGTGCTGTATTGTTTGCGGTGAAACCGCATGCAAGTTGACGGTATTTTACAGAGGGCTGTGTCCATGGAGGCCGTTTAAGGTACGAAATAATTATCCAAATTCAAAAGTATGGTGTTTTTCTGAAAGGGGAGAACCTACGCTTTAATTTAGACATAAAATTATCGACCTCCCTTGAAAACTTTAAAAGTTATTCCCAACCATAGAAATGTTTTTTTTGTAACATTGTATAGTGCTGTATTGTTTGCGGTGAAACCGCATGCAAGTTGACGGTATTTTACAGAGGGCTATGTCTCCATGGAGGCCGTTTAAGGTACGAAATAATTATCCAAATTCAAAAGTATGGTGTTTTTCTGAAAGGGGAGAACCTACGCTTTAATTTAGATATAAAATTATCGGCCTCCCTTGAAAACTTTAAAAGTTATTCCCAACCATAGAAATGTTTTTTTTGTAACACTGTATAGTGCTGTATTGTTTGCGGTGAAACCGCATGGAAGTTGACCGTATTTTACAGAGGGCTAAGTGTCCATGGAGGCCGTTTAAGGTACGAAATAATTATCCAAATTCAAAAGTATGGTGTTTTTCTGAAAGGGGAGAAACTAAGCTTTAATTTAGATATAAAATTATCGGCCTCCCTTGAAAACTTTAAAAGTTATTCCCAACCATAGAAATGTTTTTTTTGTAACACTGTATAGTGCTGTATTGTTTGCGGTGCAACCGCATGCAAGTTGACGGTATTTTACAGAGGGCTATGTCTCCATGGAGGCCGTTTAAGGTACGAAATAATTATCCAAATTCAAAAGTATGGTGTTTTTCTGAAAGGGGAGAACCTACGCTTTAATTTAGATATAACAATATCGGCCTCCCTTGAAAACTTTAAAAGTTATTCCCAACCATAGAAATGTTTTTTTTTGTAACACTGTATAGTGCTGTATTGTTTGCGGTGAAACCGCATGGAAGTTGACCGTATTTTACAGAGGGCTAAGTGTCCATGGAGGCCGTTTAAGGTACGAAATAATTATCCAAATTCAAAAGTATGGTGTTTTTCTGAAAGGGGAGAACCTACGCTTTAATTTAGATATAAAATTATCGACCTCCCTTGAAAACTTTAAAAGTTATTCCCAACCCTAGAAATGTTTTTTGTAACACTGTAATAGTGTTGTATTGTTTGCGGTGAAACCGCATGCAAGTTGACAGTATTTTACAGAGAGGGCTGTGTCCATGGAGGCCGTTTAAGGTACGAAATAATTATCCAAATTCAAAAGTATGGTGTTTTTCTGAAAGGGGAGAACCTACGCTTTAATTTAGATATAAAATTATCGGCCTCCCTTGAAAACTTTAAAAGTTATTCCCAACCATAGAAATGTTTTTTTTGTAACACTGTAATAGTGCTGTATTGTTTGCGGTGAAACCGCATGGAAGTTGACCGTATTTTACAGAGGGCTAAGTGTCCATGGAGGCCGTTTAAGGTACGAAATAATTATCCAAATTCAAAAGTATGGTGTTTTTCTGAAAGGGAGAACCTTACGCTTTAATTTAGATATAAAATTATCGGCCTCCCTTGAAAACTTTAAAAGTTATTCCCAACCATAGAAATGTTTTTTTGTAACAATGTATAGTGCTGTATTGTTTGCGGTGCAACCGCATGCAAGTTGACGGTATTTTACAGAGGGCTGTGTCCATGGAGGCCGTTTAAGGTAGAAATAATTATCCAAATTCAAAAGTATGGTGTTTTTCTGAAAGGGGGGAGAACCCTACGCTTTAATTTA
>JAQQFT010000023.1:774798-790567 GCA_029582265.1 Zoroaster sp. YZ-2022
TTCTCTGCAAAGGTGACCGTGAATCTTATACTCCAAACTTCAACCCTGGTATCTTGAACAAATATCTGACCACCAACAAGGATTCAGGACAAAACGATCGACAGTGGATGGAATTTTCCGTATAAAGAGAATTCAGCAGATATTGGAGAGAAAGATGGATGAGGCGACCCTTGTTTTGTCGACCTATCTAGTGCTAACGACCATGTCAATCGTGAATAGCTATGGAAAAGCGTAAAAACAGGCTCCCCGATTAATCCGACCTAACTCTCATTCACCTTCTTGAAGCGCTGTACAAGCAGACAAAAGAACTTTCTTGCTGACAACCCTGAGCTGGTGAAACCTTTTTCGGGGGAGTCAGGCAAGGCGGAAACGAGAGTCCGATGCTCTTCAATCTGTATGTCGATTACGCCATGCGCACCTACTCAGATCGCTGCATGCTCGACGACAACATCAACTTTCTCGATCGAAGTACACCATCCCAGAATCTGCATCCAATTTGAACGTAAAAATCTCGGGTTTCAAGAAGGTAACGTGGTGCGGATACGCAGACGATACCGTTCTCTTCTTTCACGACCACTGCTTCGGCGGAAAAGGGCCTGCAGATGCTCAACCAAGTTTTCAAGGGTTCTCTCTCAAGATCAAGCCTATGAAGACCAAAACCCTGACCCTAAACTTCCACACCTGTAATCCAGGTAAAATCTCTATCCAAAGTCGGTAATTTCACTCGAAGAAGTCGGAATAGAGAACGATTTGGACTTCAAATACCTCGGAGCGATTATCAACACGACCAACATGGCACAGGAAATCTGAAATCGATGCCCGCATCCAAATGCCACTACCAAAGTTCTACGCCCTAAGTAACCTGCTGAAAAACAGGAAGAATCCATCTTCACACGAGAAAGCGGTTCCTTGACGGGTATGTACGATCTAGACTGGTCTATGGTTGCCAAAACTGGACACTCGATAAGTCTGAGTACGCTAAACTAGATGCAACTTACACTGGATACCTACGCAAAATCATGTTTCATGGTTATAAGAGGAAACCATCCAATAACCCTGATCTTGAATCCAGTGACCACATGCACTTCAAATACACAAACGACGACGTGTACCGTATCTGCAAAGCCAGCCCGGTGTCTATATTCGTTAAAAGACAACAGGCCAAATACCTGGCTCATCTGATAAGATCTTCAGATATGAACGAATCGAAGCAATTGCTCTTCAACACAGACAAGTACACGAAGAGAGGACGACCACGACCGACACTACTGACGCAAGTCTGTAAGAACCAAACCAAAACCATTGGCGAACTGATTGAAGACGCAAAAGAACGAAGGTTGTAGTTCGGCTTATGCCACCCAATATCTGGTCAATTACTGGATGGGTTAAACCATATGTATGTATGTATGTATGTATAGTGCTGTATTGTTTGCGGTGAAACCGCATGCAAGTTGACGGTATTTTACAGAGGGCTATGTGTCCATGGAGGCCGTTTAAGGAACGAAATAATTATCCAAATTCAAAAGTATGGTGTTTTTCTGAAAGGGGAGAACCTACGATTTAATTTAGATATAAAATTATCGACCTCCCTTGAAAACTTTAAAAGTTATTCCCAACCATAGAAATGTTTTTTTTGTAACACTGTATAGTGCTGTATTGTTTGAGGTGAAACCGCATGCAAGTTGACGGTATTTTACAGAGGGCTATGTGTCCATGGAGGCCGTTTAAGGTACGAAATAATTATCCAAATTCAAAAGTATGGTGTTTTTCTGAAACGGGAGAACCTACGATTTAATTTAGATATAAAATTATCGACCTCCTTGAAAACTTTAAAAGTTATTCCCAACCATAGAAATGTTTTTTGTAACACTGTATAGTGCTGTATTGTTTGCGGTGAAACCGCATGCAAGTTGACGGTATTTTACAGAGAGGCTATGTGTCCATGGAGGCCCGTTTAAGGTACGAAATAATTATCCAAATTCAAAAGTATGGTGTTTTCTGAAGGAGAACCTACGATTTAATTTAGATATAAAATTATCGACCTCCTTGAAAACTTTAAAAGTTATTCCCAACCATAGAAATGTTTTTTTTTGTAACACTGTATAGTGCTGTATTGTTTGTGGTGAAACCGCATGCACGTTGACGGTATTTTACACAGGGCTATGGTCCATGGAGGCCGTTTAAGGTACGAAATAATTATCCAAATTCAAAAGTATGGTGTTTTTCTGAAAGGGAGAACCTACGATTTAATTTAGATATAAAATTATCGGCCTCCCTTGAAAACTTTAAAAGTTATTCCCAACCATAGAAATGTGTTTTTGTAACACTGTATAGTGCTGTATTGTTTGCGGTGAAACCGCATGCAAGTTGACCATATTTTACAGAGGGCTAAGTGTCCATGGAGGCCGTTTAAGGTACGAAATAATTATCCAAATTCAAAAGTATGGTGTTTTTCTGAAAGGGGAGAACCTACGATTTAATTTAGATATAAAATTATCGACCTCCCTTGAAAACTTTAAAGTTATTCCCAACCATAGAAATGTTTTTTGTAACACTGTATAGTGCTGTATTGTTTGCGGTGAAACCGCATGCAAGTTGACAGTATTTTACAGAGGGCTATGTGTCCATGGAGGCCGTTTAAGGTACGAAATAATTATCCAAATTCAAAAGTATTGGTGTTTTCTGAAAGGCGAGAACCTACGATTTAATTTAGATATAAAATTATCGACCTCCTTGAAAACTTTAAAGTTATTCCCAACCATAGAAATGTTTTTTGTAACACTGTATAGTGCTGTATTGTTTGCGGTGAAACCGCATGCAAGTTGACAGTATTTTACAGAGGGCTATGTGTCCATGGAGGCCGTTTAAGGTACGAAATAATTATCCAAATTCAAAAGTATGGTGTTTTCTGAAAGGGAGAACCTACGATTTAATTTAGATATAAAATTATCGACCTCCTTGAAAACTTTAAAAGTTATTCCCAACCATAGAAATGTTTTTGTAACACTGTATAGTGCTGTATTGTTTGCGGTGAAACCGCATGCAAGTTGACAGTATTTTACAGAGGGCTATGTGTCCATGGAGGCCGTTTAAGGTACGAAATAATTATCCAAAATCAAAAGTATGGTGTTTTGCTGAAAGGTGAGAACCTACGATTTAATTTAGATATAAAATTATCGACCTCCCTTGAAAACTTTAAAGTTATTCCCAACCCTAGAAATGTTTTTTGTAACACTGTATAGTGCTGTATTGTTTGCGGTGAAACCGCATGCAAGTTGACAGTATTTTACAGAGGGCTATGTGTCCATGGAGGCCGTTTAAGGTACGAAATAATTATCCAAATTCAAAAGTATTGGGTTTTCTGAAAGGGAGAACCTACGCTTTAATTTAGATATAAAATTATCGACCTCCCTTGAAAACCTTAAAAGTTATTCCCAACCCTAGAAATGTTTTTTGTAACACTGTATAGTGCTGTATTGTTTGCGGTGAAACCGCATGCAAGTTGACGGTATTTTACAGAGTGCTATGTGTCCATGGAGGCCGTTTAAGGTACGAAATAATTATCCAAATTCAAAAGTATGGTGTTTTTCTGAAAAGGGAGAACCTACGCTTTAATTTAGATATAAAATTATCGACCTCTCTTGAAAACTTTAAAAGTTATTCCCAACCATAGAAATGTTTGTTTTTGTAACACTGTATAGTGCTGTATTGTTTGCGGTGAAACCGCATGCAAGTTGACCGTATTTTACAGAGGGCTAAGTGTCCATGGAGGCCGTTTAAGGTACGAAATAATTATCCAAATTCAAAAGTATGGTGTTTTTCTGAAAGGGAGAACCTACGCTTTAATTTAGATATAAAATTATCGACCTCAATTTAAAAGTTATTCCCAACCATAGAAATGTTTTTTTTGTAACACTGTATAGTGCTGTATTGTTTGCGGTGAAACCGCATGCAAGTTGACAGTATTTTACAGAGGGCTATGTGTCCATGGAGGCCGTTTAAGGTACGAAATAATTATCCAAATTCAAAAGTATGGTGTTTTTCTGAAAGGGAGAACCTACGATTTAATTTAGATATAAAATTATCGGCCTCCCTTGAAAACTTTAAAAGTTATTCCCAACCATAGAAATGTTTTTTTTGTAACACTGTATAGTGCTGTATTGTTTGCGGTGAAACCGCATGCAAGTTGACAGTATTTTACAGAGGGCTATGTGTCCATGGAGGCCGTTTAAGGTACGAAATAATTATCCAAATTCAAAAGTATGGTGTTTTCTGAAAGGGAGAACCTACGATTTAATTTAGATATAAAATTATCGACCTCCTTGAAAACTTTAAAGTTATTCCCAACCATAGAAATGTTTTTTGTAACACTGTATAGTGCTGTATTGTTTGCGGTGAAACCGCATGCAAGTTGACAGTATTTTACAGAGGGCTATGTGTCCATGGAGGCCGTTTAAGGTACGAAATAATTATCCAAATTCAAAAGTATGGTGTTTTCTGAAAGGAGAACCTACGCTTTAATTTAGATATAAAATTATCGACCTCCTTGAAAACTTTAAAAGTTATTCCCAACCATAGAAATGTTGCTTTTGTAACACTGTATAGTGCTGTATTGTTTGCGGTGAAACCGCATGCAAGTTGACCGTATTTTACAGAGGGCTATGTGTCCATGGAGGCCGTTTAAGGTACGAAATAATTATCCAAATTCAAAAGTATGGTGTTTTTCTGAAAGGGGAGAACCTACGATTTAATTTAGATATAAAATTATCGACCTCCCTTGAAAACTTTAAAGTTATTCCCAACCATAGAAATGTTTTTTTGTAACACTGTATAGTGCTGTATTGTTTGCGGTGAAACCGCATGCAAGTTGACGGTATTTTACAGAGGGCTATGTGTCCATGGAGGCCGTTTAAGGTACGAAATAATTATCCAAATTCAAAAGTATGGTGTTTTCTGAAAGGGGAGAACCAACGCTTTAATTTAGATATAAAATTATAGACCTCCCTTGAAAACTTTAAAGTTATTCCCAACCATAGAAATGTTTTTGTAACACTGTATAGTGCTGTATTGTTTGCGGTGAAACCGCATGCAAGTTGACAGTATTTTACAGAGGGCTATGTGTCCATGGAGGCCGTTTAAGGTACGAAATAATTATCCAAATTCAAAAGTATGGTGTTTTTCTGAAGGGAGAACCTACGATTTAATTTAGATATAAAATTATCGGCCTCCTTGAAAACTTTAAAGTTATTCCCAACCATAGAAATGTTTTTGTAACACTGTATAGTGCTGTATTGTTTGCGGTGAAACCGCATGCAAGTTGACAGTATTTTACAGAGGGCTATGTGTCCATGGAGGCCGTTTAAGGTACGAAATAATTATCCAAATTCAAAAGTATGGTGTTTTCTGAAAGGGAGAACCTACGATTTAATTTAGATATAAAATTATCGACCTCCCTTGAAAACTTTAAAGTTATTCCCAACCATAGAAATGTTTTTTGTAACACTGTATAGTGCTGTATTGTTTGCGGTGAAACCGCATGCAAGTTGACAGTATTTTACAGAGGGCTATGTGTCCATGGAGGCCGTTTAAGGTACGAAATAATTATCCAAATTCAAAAGTATGGTGTTTTCTGGAAGGGAGAACCTACGATTTAATTTAGATATAAAATTATCGGCCTCCTTGAAAACTTTAAAGTTATTCCCAACCATAGAAATGTTTTTTGTAACACTGTATAGTGCTGTATTGTTTGCGGTGAAACCGCATGCAAGTTGACAGTATTTTACAGAGGGCTATGTGTCCATGGAGGCCGTTTAAGGTACGAAATAATTATCCAAATTCAAAAGTATGGTGTTTTCTGAAAGGGGAGAACCTACGCTTTAATTTAGATATAAAATTATCGACCTCCTTGAAAACTTTAAAAGTTATTCCCAACCATAGAAATGTTTTTTGTAACACTGTATAGTGCTGTTTTGTTTTCGGTGAAAGCGCATGCAAGTTGTAGGTATTTTACAGAGGGCTATGTGTGCATGGAGGCCGTTTAATGTACTAAATACTTATGCAAATTCAACAGTATCGTGATTTTGTGAAAGGGAGAACCTACGATTTAATTTAGATATAAAATTATCGACCTCCTTGAAAACTTTAAAAGTTATTCCCAACCATAGAAATGTTTTAATGTAACACTGTATAGTGCTGTATTGTTTGCGGTGAAACTGCATGCAAGTTGACCGTATTTTACAGAGGGCTATGTGTCCATGGAGGCCGTTTAAGGTACTAAATAATTATCCAAATACAAAAGTATGGTTTTTTTATTAAAGGGTAGAACCTATGATTTAATTTAGATATAAAATTATCGGACCTCCTTGAAAACTTTAAAGTTATTCCCAACCATAGAAATGTTTTTTGTAACACTGTATAGTGCTGTATTGTTTGCGGTGAAACCGCATGCAAGTTGACAGTATTTTACAGAGGGCTATGTGTCCATGGAGGCCGTTTAAGGTAGAAATAATTATCCAAATTCAAAAGTATGGTGTGTTTCTGAAAGGGAGAACCTACGATTTAATTTAGATATAAAATTATCGACCTCCCTTGAAAACTTTAAAAGTTATTCCCAACCATAGAAATGTTTTTGTAACACTGTATAGTGCTGTTTTGTTTGCGGTGAAACCGCATGCAAGTTGACTGTATTTTACAGAGGGCTATGTGTCCATGGAGGCCGTTTAAGGTACGAAATAATTATCCAAATTCAAAAGTATGGTGTTTTTGTGAAAAGGGAGAACCTACGATTTAATTTAGATATAAAATTATCGACCTCCCATGAAAACTTTAAAAGTTATTCCCAACCATAGAAATGTTTTTGTAACACTGTATAGTGCTGTATTGTTTGCGGTGAAACCGCATGCAAGTTGACGGTATTTTACAGAGGGCTATGTGTCCATGGAGGCCGTTTAAGGTACGACATAATTATCCAAATTCAAAAGTATGGTGTTTTTCTGAAAGGGGAGAACCTACGATTTAATTTAGATATAAAATTTTCGACCTCCTTGAAAACTTTAAAGTTATTCCCAACCATAGAAATGTATTTTTGTAACACTGTATAGTGCTGTATTGTTTGCGGTGAAACCGCATGCAAGTTGACGGTATTTTACAGAGGGCTATGTGTCCATGGAGGCCGTTTAAGGTACGAAATAATTATCCAAATTCAAAAGTATGGTGTTTTTCTGAAGGGAGAACCTACGATATAATTAAGATATAAAATTATCGACCTCCCTTGAAAACTTTAAAGTTATTCCCAACCATAGAAATGTTTTTGTAACACTGTATAGTGCTGTATTGTTTGCGGTGAAACCGCATGCAAGTTGACAGTATTTTACAGAGGGCTATGTGTCCATGGAGGCCGTTTAAGGTACGAAATAATTATCCAAATTCAAAAGTATGGTGTTTTCTGAAAGGGAGAACCTACGATTTAATTTAGATATAAAATTATCGACCTCCTTGAAAACTTTAAAAGTTATTCCCAACCATAGAAATGTTTTTGTAACACTGTATAGTGCTGTATTGTTTGCGGTGAAACCGCATGCAAGTTGACGGTATTTTACAGAGGGCTATGTGTCCATGGAGGCCGTTTAAGGTACGAAATAATTATCCAAATTCAAAAGTATGGTGTTTTTCTTAAGGGGGGGTACCTACGATTTAATTTAGATATAAAATTATCGACCTCCTTGAAAACTTTCAAAGTTATTCCCAACCATAGAAATGTTTTTTTTGTAACACTGTATAGTGCTGTATTGTTTGCGGTGAAACCGCTTGCAAGTTGACGGTATTTTACAGAGGGCTATGTGTCCATGGAGGCCGTTTAAGGTACGAAATAATTATCCAAATTCAAAAGTATGGTGTTTATCTCAAAGGTGAGAACCTACGATTTAATTTAGATATAAAATTATCGACAACCATAGAAAACTTTAAAAGTTATTCCCAACCATAGAAATGTTTTTTTTGTAACACTGTATAGTGCTGTATTGTTTGCGGTGAAACCGCATGCAAGTTGACGGTATTTTACAGAGGGCTATGTGTCCATGGAGGCCGTTTAAGGTACGAAATAATTATCCAAATTCAAAAGTATTGTGTTTTTCTGAAAGGGGAGATCCTACGCTTTAATTTAGATATAAAATTATAGACCTCACTTGAAAACTTAAAAAGTTATTCCCAACCATAGAAATGTTTTTTGTAACACTGTATAGTGCTGTATTGTTTGCCGTGAAACCGCATGCAAGTTGACAGTATTTTACACAGGGCTATCTGTCCATGGAGGCCGTTTAAGGCACGAAATAATTATCCAAATTCAAAAGTATGGTGTTTTTCTGAAAGGGAGAACCTACGATTTAATTTAGATATAAAATTATCGACCGTCCTTGAAAACTTTAAAAGTTATTCCCAACCATAGAAATGTTTTTTTGTAACACTGTATAGTGCTGTATTGTTTGCGGTGAAACCGCATGCAAGTTGACGGTATTTTACAGAGGGCTATGTGTCCATGGAGGCCGTTTAAGGTACGAAATAATTATCCAAATTCAAAAGTATGGTGTTTTCTGAAAGGGGAGAACCTACGATTTAATTTAGATATAAAATTATCGACCTCCTTGAAAACTTTAAAGTTATTCCCAACCATAGAAATGTTTTTTTGTAACACTGTATAGTGCTGTATTGTTTGCGGTGAAACCGCATGCAAGTTGACAGTATTTTACAGAGGGCTATGTGTCCATGGAGGCCGTTTAAGGTACGAAATAATTATCCAAATTCAAAAGTATGGTGTTTTCTGAAAGGGAGAACCTACGCTTTAATTTAGATATAAAATTATCGACTCCTTGAAAACTTTAAAAGTTGTTCCCAACCATAGAAATTTTTTTTTTTTGTAATACTGTATAGTGCTGTATTGTTTGCCGTGAAACCGCATGCAAGTTGACAGTATTTTACAGAGGGCTATGTGTCCATGGAGGCCGTTTAAGGTACGAAATAATTATCCAAATTCAAAAGTATGGTGTTTTTCTGAAAGGGGAGAACCTACGCTTTAATTTAGATATAAAATTATCGACCTCCTTGAAAACTTTAAAGTTATTCCCAACCATAGAAATGTTTTTTGTAACACTGTATAGTGCTGTATTGTTTGCGGTGAAACCGCATGCAAGTTGACTGTATTTTACAGAGGGCTATGTGTCCATGGAGGCCGTTTAAGGTACGAAATAATTATCCAAATTCAAAAGTATGGTGTTTTCTGAAAGGGAGAACCTACGATTTAATTTAGATATAAAATTATCGACCTCCTTGAAAACTTTAAAAGTTATTCCCAACCATAGAAATGTTTTTGTAACACTGTATAGTGCTGTATTGTTTGCGGTGAAACCGCATGCAAGTTGACGGTATTTTACAGAGGGCTATGTGTCCATGGAGGCCGTTTAAGGTACGAAATAATTATCCAAATTCAAAAGTATGGTGTTTTTCTGAAAGGGGAGAACCTACGCTTTAATTTAGATATAAAATTATCGACCTGCCTTGAAAACTTTAAAAGTTATTCCCAACCATAGAAATGTTTTTTTTGTAACACTGTATAGTGCTGTATTGTTTGCGGTGAAACCGCATGCAAGTTGACGGTATTTTACAGAGGGCTATGTGTCCATGGAGGCCGTTTAAGTTACGAAATAATTATCCACATTCATAAGTATGGTGTGGTTCTGACAGGGGAGAACCTACGCTTTAATTTAGATATAAAATTATCGACCTCCTTGAAAACTTTAAAAGTTATTCCCAACCATAGATATGTTTTTGTTGTAACTCTGTATAGTGCTGTATTGTTTGCGTTGAATCCGCTTGGAAGTTGACTTTATTTTACAGTGGGCTATGTGTCCTTGGATTCCGTTTAATGTACGCAATAATTATCCAAATTCAAAAGTATGGTGTTTTCTGAAGGGAGAACCTACGATTTAATTTAGATATAAAATTATCGACCTCCTTGAAAACTTTAAAAGTTATTCCCAACCATAGAAATGTTTTTGTAACACTGTATAGTGCTGTATTGTTTGCGGTGAAACCGCATGCAAGTTGACAGTATTTTACAGAGGGCTATGTGTCCATGGAGGCCGTTTAAGGTACGAAATAATTATCCAAATTCAAAAGTATGGTGTTTTCTGAAAGCGGAGAACCTACGCTTTAATTTAGATATAAAATTATCGACCTCCCTTGAAAACTTTAAAAGTTATTCCCAACCATAGAAATTTTTTTGTAACACTGTATAGTGCTGTATTGTTTGCGGTGAAACCGCATGCAAGTTGACGGTATTTTACAGAGGGCTATGTGTCCATGGAGGCCGTTTAAGGTACGAAATAATTATCCAAATTCAAAAGTATGGTGTTTTTCTGAAAGGGGAGAACCTACGATTTAATTTAGATATAAAATTATCGACCTCCCTTGAAAACTTTAAAAGTTATTCCCAACCATAGAAATGTTTTTTTGTAACACTGTATAGTGCTGTATTGTTTGCGGTGAAACCGCATGCAAGTTGACCGTATTTTACAGAATGCTAAGTGTCCATGGAGGCCGTTTAAGGTACGAAATAATTATCCAAATTCAAAAGTATGGTGTTTTTCTGAAAGGGGAGAACCTACGATTTAATTTAGATATAAAATTATCGGCCTCCTTGAAAACTTTTAAAAGTTATTCCCAACAATAGAAATGCTTTTTTTGTAACACTGTATAGTGCTGTATTGTTTGCGGTGAAACCGCATGCAAGTTGACGGTATTTTACAGAGGGCTATGTGTCCATGGAGGCCGTTTAAGGTACGAAATAATTATCCAAATTCAAAAGTATGGTGTTTTTCTGAAAGGGAGAACCTACGCTTTAATTTAGATATAAAATTATCGACCTCCTTGAAAACTTTAAAGTTATTCCCAACCATAGAAATGTTTTTTGTAACACTGTATAGTGCTGTATTGTTTGCGGTGAAACCGCATGCAAGTTGACGGTATTTTACAGAGGGCTATGTGTCCATGGAGGCCGTTTAGGGTACGAAATAATTATCCAAATTCAAAAGTATGGTGGTTTTCTGAAAGAGGAGAACCTACGATTTAATTTAGATATAAAATTATCGACCTCCCTTGAAAACTTTAAAAGTTATTCCCAACCATAGAAATGTTTTTGTTTATAACACTGTATAGTGCTGTATTGTTTGCGGTGAAACCGCATGCAAGTTGACAGTATTTTACAGAGGGCTATGTGTCCATGGAGGCCGTTTAAGGTACGAAATAATTATCCAAATTCAAAAAGTATGGTGTTTTCTGAAGGAGAACCTACGATTTAATTTAGATATAAAATTATCGACCTCCCTTGAAAACTTTAAAAGTTATTCCCAACCATAGAAATGTTTTTTGTAACACTGTATAGTGCTGTATTGTTTGCGGTGAAACCGCATGCAAGTTGACAGTATTTTACAGAGGGCTATGTGTCCATGGAGGCCGTTTAAGGTACGAAATAATTATCCAAATTCAAAAGTATGGTGTTTTCTGAAGGGAGAACCTACGATTTAATTTAGATATAAAATTATCGACCTCCTTGAAAACTTTTAAAGTTATTCCCAACCATAGAAATGTTTTTGTAACACTGTATAGTGCTGTATTGTTTGAGGTGAAACCGCATGCAAGTTGACAGTATTTTACAGAGGGCTATGTGTCCATGGAGGCCGTTTTAGGTACGAAATAATTATCCAAATTCAAAAGTATTGGGTTTGTGGGAAAGGGTCGAGCCTCCGATTTAATTTAGATATAAAAGTATCGACCTCCTTGAAAACTTTAAAGTTATTCCCAACCATAGAAATGTTTTTTTGTAACACTGTATAGTGCTGTGTTGTTTGCGGTGAAACCGCATGGAAGTTGACGGTATTTTACAGAGGGCTATGTGTCCATGGAGGCCGTTTAAGGTACGAAATAATTATCCAAATTCAAAAGTATGGTGTTTTTCTGAAAGGGTAGCACCTACGATTTAATTTAGATATAAAATTATCGACATCGCTTGAAAACTTTAAAAGTTATTCCCAACCATAGACATGTTTTTTTTGTAACACTGTATAGTGCTGTATTGTTTGCGGTGAAACCGCATGCAAGTTGACAGTATTTTACAGAGGGCTATGTGTCCATGGAGGCCGTTTAAGGTACGAAATAATTATCCAAATTCAAAAGTATGGTGTTTTTCTGAAAGGGAGAACCTACGATTTAATTTAGATATAAAATTATCACCTCCTTGAAAACTTTAAAGTTATTCCCAACCATAGAAATGTTTTTTTGTAACACTGTATAGTGCTGTATTGTTTGCGGTGAAACCTCTTTCAACTTGACAGAATTTTACAGAGGGCTAAGTGTACATGGATCCAGTTTAAGGTACGAAATAATTATACAAAATCAAAAGTATTGGTGTTTTTCTGAAAGGGAGAACCTACGCTTTAATTTAGATATAAAATTATCGACCTCCCTTGAAAACTTTAAAAGTTATTCCCAACCATAGAACTGTTTTTGTATGAAAGCTAGTATAGTGCTGTCTTGTTTGCGGTGAAACCGCAGGCAAGTTGACAGTATTTTACAGAGGCTATGTGTCCATGGAGGCCGTTTAAGGTACGAAATAATTATCCAAATTCAAAAGTATGGTGTTTTCTGAAAGGGGAGAACCTACGATTTAATTTAGATATAAAATTATCGACCTCCCTTGAAAACTTTAAAAGTTATTCCCAACCATAGAAATGTTTTTTGTAACACTGTATAGTGCTGTATTGTTTGCGGTGAAACCGCATGCAAGTTGACGGTATTTTACAGAGGGCTATGTGTCCATGGAGGCCGTTTAAGGTACGAAATAATTATCCAAATTCAAATGTAAGTTATTTATCTCAAATGGGAGAACCTACGCTTTAATTTAGATATAAAATTATCGACCTCCCTTGAAACTTTAAAAGTTATTCCCAACCATAGAAATGTTTTTTTGTAACACTGTATAGTGCTGTATTGTTTGCGGTGAAACCGCATGCAAGTTGACGGTATTTTACAGAGGGCTATGTGTCCATGGAGGCCGTTTAAGGTACGAAATAATTATCCAAATTCAAAAGTATTGGGTGTTTTCTGAAAGGGAGAACCTACGCTTTAATTTAGATATAAAATTATCGACCTCCTTGAAAACTTTTAAAGTTATTCCCAACCATAGAAATGTTTTTGTAACACTGTATAGTGCTGTATTGTTTGCGGTGAAACCGCATGCAAGTTGACGGTATTTTACAGAGGGCTATGTGTCCATGGAGGCCGTTTAAGGTACGAAATAATTATCCAAATTCAAAAGTATGGTGTTTTTCTGAAGGGAGAACCTACGATTTAATTTAGATATAAAATTATCGACCTCCCTTGAAAACTTTAAAGTTATTCCCAACCATAGAAATGTTTTTGTAACACTGTATAGTGCTGTATTGTTTGCGGTGAAACCGCATGCAAGTTGACAGTATTTTACAGAGGGCTATGTGTCCATGGAGGCCGTTTAAGGTACGAAATAATTATCCAAATTCAAAAGTATGGGGTTTTCTGAAAGGGAGAACCTACGATTTAATTTAGATATAAAATTATCGACCTCCTTGAAAACATTAAAAGTTATTCCCAATTATAATATTGTTTTGTTGTTACACTGTCTAGTGCTGTATTGTTTGCGGTGAAACCGCATGCAAGTTGACAGTATTTTACAGAGGGCTATGTGTCCATGGAGGCCGTTTAAGGTACGAAATAATTATCCAAATTCAAAAGTATGGTGTTTTCTGAAAGGGAGAACCTACGCTTTAATTTAGATATAAAATTATCGACCTCCTTGAAAACTTTAAAAGTTATTCCCAACCATAGAAAATGTTTTTGTAACACTGTATAGTGCTGTATTGTTTGCGGTGAAACCGCATGCAAGTTGACAGTATTTTACAGAGGGCTATGTGTCCATGGAGGCCGTTTAAGGTACGAAATAATTATCCAAATTCAAAAGTGTAGTGTTTTTTCTGAAAGGGGAGAACCTACGATTTAATTTAGATATAAAATTATCGACCTCCCTTGAAAACTTTAAAAGTTATTCCCAACCATAGAATTTTTTTTTGTAACACTGTATAGTGCTGTATTGTTTGCGGTGAAACCGCATGCAAGTTGACGGTATTTTACAGAGGGCTATGTGTCCATGGAGGCCGTTTAAGGTACGAAATAATTATCCAAATTCAAAAGTATGGTGTTTTTCTGAAAGGGGAGAACCTACGATTTAATTTAGATATAAAATTATCGGCCTCCCTTGAAAACTTTAAAAGTTATTCCCAACCATAGAAATGTTTTATTTGTAACACTGTATAGTGCTGTATTGTTTGCCGTGAAACCGCATGCAAGTTGACGGTATTTTACAGAGGGCTATGTGTCCATGGAGGCCGTTTAAGGTACGAAATAATTATCCAAATTCAAAAGTATTGGGTTTTTCTGAAAGGGGAGAACCTACGCTTTAATTTAGATATAAAATTATCGACCTCCCTTGAAAACTTTAAAAGTTATTCCCAACCATAGAAATGTTTTTTTGTAACACTGTATAGTGCTGTATTGTTTGCGGTGAAACCGCATGCAAGTTGACGGTATTTTACAGAGGGCTATGTGTCCATGGAGGCCGTTTAAGGTACGAAATAATTATCCAAATTCAAAAGTATGGTGTTTTTCTGAAAGGGGAGAACCTACGATTTAATTTAGATATAAAATTATCGACCTCCCTTGAAAACTTTAAAAGTTATTCCCAACCATAGAAATGTTTTTTGTAACACTGTATAGTGCTGTATTGTTTGCGGTGAAACCGCATGCAAGTTGACGGTATTTTACAGAGGGCTATGTGTCCATGGAGGCCGTTTAAGGTACGAAATAATTATCCAAATTCAAAAGTATGGTGTGTTTCTGAAAGGGCAGAACCTACGATTTAATTTAGATATAAAATTATCGACCTCCCTTGAAAACTTTAAAAGTTATTCCCAACCATAGAAATGTATTTTTTTATAACACTGTATAGTGCTGTATTGTTTGCGGTGAAACCGCATGCAAGTTGACGGTATTTTACAGAGGGCTATGTGTCCATGGAGGCCGTTTAAGGTACGAAATAATTATCCAAATTCAAAAGTATGGTGTTTTTCTGAAATGGGATAACCTACGATTTAATTTAGATATAAAATTATCGACCTCCCTTGAAAACTTTAAAAGTTATTCCCAACCATAGAAATGTTTTTTGTAACACTGTATAGTGCTGTATTGTTTGCGGTGAAACCGCATGCAAGTTGACGGTATTTTACAGAGGGCTATGTGTCCATGGAGGCCGTTTAAGGTACGAAATAATTATCCAAATTCAAAAGTATTGGGTTTTCTGAAAGGGGAGAACCTACGCTTTAATTTAGATATAAAATTATCGACCTCCCTTGAAAACTTTAAAAGTTATTCCCAACCATAGAAATGTTTTTTTGTAACACTGTATAGTGCTGTATTGTTTGCGGTGAAACCGCATGCAAGTTGACCGTATTTTACAGAGGGCTATGTGTCCATGGAGGCCGTTTAAGGTACGAAATAATTATCCAAATTCAAAAGTATGGTGTTTTTCTGAAAGGGGAGAACCTACGATTTAATTTAGATATAAAATTATCGACCTCCCTTGAAAACTTTAAAAGTTATTCCCAACCATAGAAATGTTTTTTTTGTAAAA
>JAQQFT010000023.1:791067-829716 GCA_029582265.1 Zoroaster sp. YZ-2022
AAGTTTTGGGAGGCAGATCAAATTGATATCTAAATTAATGCTTAGGTTCTCCCCTCTCGGAAAAACACAAAATCTTTGAATTTGGATAATGTCTTCATACCTTAAACGGCCTCCATGGACATAAGTGTCCATGTAAAATACGGTCAACTTGCATGCGGTTTCACAGAAAACAATACAGCACTGTACACTGTTACGAAAGAAACATTTCTAAGGTTGGGAATAACTTTTCAAGTTTTTAAGGGGGCAGATAAAATTGATATCTAAATTAAAGCTTGGGTTCTCCCCTCTCGGAAAAACACAAAATCTTTGAATTTGGATAATGTCTTCATACCTTAAACGGCCTCCATGGACACTTAGCCCCCTGTAAAATACGGTCAACTTGCATGCGGTTTCACAGAAAACAATACAGCACTGTACACTGTTACGAAAGAAACATTTCTAAGGTTGGGAATAACTTTTCAAGTTTTTAAGGGAGGCAGATAAAATTGATATCTAAATTAAAGCTGAGGTTCTCCCCTCTCGGAAAAACACAAAATCTTTGAATTTGGATAATGTCTTCATACCTTAAACGGCCTCCATGGACACTTAGCCCCCTGTAAAATACGGTCAACTTGCATGCGGTTTCACAGAAAACAATACAGCACTGTACACTGTTACGAAAGAAACATTTCTAAGGTTGGGAATAACTTTTCAAGTTTTAAGGGAGGCAGATAAAATTGATATCTAAATTAAAGCTTAGGTTCTCCCTCTCGGAAAAACACAAAATCTTTGAATTTGGATAATGTCTTCATACCTTAAACGGCCTCCATGGACACTTAGCCCCCTGTAAAATACGGTCAACTTGCATGCGGTTTCACAGAAAACAATACAGCACTGTACACTGTTACGAAAGAAACATTTCTAAGGTTGGGAATAACTTTTCAAGTTTTTAAGGAAGCAGATAAAATTGATATCTAAATTAAAGCTTAGGTTCTCCCCTCTCGGAAAAACACAAAATCTTTGAATTTGGATAATGTCTTCATACCTTAAACGGCCTCCATGGACACTTAGCCCCCTGTAAAATACGGTCAACTTGCATGCGGTTTCACAGAAAACAATACAGCACTGTACACTGTTACGAAAGAAACATTTCTAAGGTTGGGAATAACTTTTCAAGTTTTTAAGGAGGCAGATAAAATTGATATCTAAATTAAAGATTAGGGTTCTCCCTCTCGGAAAACCACAAAATCTTTGAATTTGGACAATGTCTTCATCCCTTATACGGCCCACAAGGACATTCATACCCCTGTAAAATACGGTCAACTTGCATGCGGTTTCACAGAAAACAATACAGCACTGTACACTGTTACGAAAGAAACATTTCTAAGGTTGGGAATAACTTTTCAAGTTTTTAAGGGAGGCAAATAAAATTGATATCTAAATTAAAGCTTGGGTTCTCCCCTCTCGGAAAAACACAAAATCTTTGAATTTGGATAATGTCTTTATACCTTAAACGGCCTCCATGGACACTTAGCCCCCTGTAAAATACGGTCAACTTGCATGCGGTTTCACAGAAAACAATACAGCACTGTACACTGTTACGAAAGAAACATTTCTAAGGTTGGGAATAACTTTTCAAGTTTTAAAGGAGGCAGATAAAATTGATATCTAAATTAAAGCTTAGGTTCTCCCCTCTCGGAAAAACACAAAATCTTTGAATTTGGATAATGTCTTCATACCTTAAACGGCCTCCATGGACACTTAGCCCCCTGTAAAATACGGTCAACTTGCATGCGGTTTCACAGAAAACAATACAGCACTGTACACTGTTACAGAAAGAAACATTTCTAAGGTTGGGAATAACTTTTCAAGTTTTTAAGATAGCAGATAAAATTGATATCTAAATTAAAGCTTAGGTTCTCCCCTCTCGGAAAAACACAAAATCTTTGAATTTGGATAATGTCTTCATACCTTAAACGGCCTCCATGGACACTTAGCCCCCTGTAAAATACGGTCAACTTGCATGCGGTTTCACAGAAAACAATACAGCACTGTACACTGTTACGAAAGAAACATTTCTAAGGTTGGGAATAACTTTTCAAGTTTTTAAGGGAGGCAGATAAAATTGATATCTAAATTAAAGCTTGGGTTCTCCCTCCTCGGAAAAACACAAAATCTTTGAATTTGGATAATGTCTTCATACCTTAAACGGCCTCCATGGACACTTAGCCCCCTGTAAAATACGGTCAACTTGCATGCGGTTTCACAGAAAACAATACAGCACTGTACACTGTTACGAAAGAAACATTTCTAAGGTTGGGAATAACTTTTCAAGTTTTTAAAGGAGGCAGATAAAATTGATATCTAAATTAAAGCTTAGGTTCTCCCCTCTCGGAAAAACACAAAATCTTTGAATTTGGATAATGTCTTCATACCTTAAACGGCCTCCATGGACACTTAGCCCCCTGTAAAATACGGTCAACTTGCATGCGGTTTCACAGAAAACAATACAGCACTGTACACTGTTACGAAAGAAACATTTCTAAGGTTGGGAATAACTTTTCAAGTTTTAAGGGAGGCAGATAAAATTGATATCTAAATTAAAGCTTAGGTTCTCCCCTCTCGGAAAAACACAAAATCTTTGAATTTGGATAATGTCTTCATACCTTAAACGGCCTCCATGGACACTTAGCCCCTGTAAAATACGGTCAACTTGCATGCGGTTTCACAGAAAACAATACAGCACTGTACACTGTTACGAAAGAAACATTTCTAAGGTTGGGAATAACTTTTCAAGTTTTTAAGGGAGGCAGATAAAATTGATATCTAAATTAAAGCTTGGGTTCTCCACTCTCGGAAAAACACAAAATCTTTGAATTTGGATAATGTCTTCATACCTTAAACGGCCTCCATGGACACTTAGCCCCCTGTAAAATACGGTCAACTTGCATGAGGTTTCACTGAAAAAAATACAGCACTGTACACTGTTACGAAAGAAACATTTCTAAGGTTGGGAATAACTTTTCAAGTTTTTAAGGGAGGCAGATAAAATTGATATCTAAATTAAAGCTTAGGTTCTCCCCTCTCGGAAAAACACAAAATCTTTGAATTTGGATAATGTCTTCATACCTTAAACGGCCTCCATGGACACTTAGCCCCATGTAAAATACGGTCAACTTGCATGCGGTTTCACAGAAAACAATACAGCACTGTACACTGTTACGAAAGAAACATTTCTAAGGTTGGGAATAACTTTTCAAGTTTTTAAGTGGGCAGATAAAATTGATATCTAAATTAAAGCTTGGGTTCTCCCCTCTCGGAAAAACACAAAATCTTTGAATTTGGATAATGTCTTCATACCTTAAACGGCCTCCATGGACACTTAGCCCCCTGTAAAATACGGTCAACTTGCATGCGGTTTCACAGAAAACAATACAGCACTGTACACTGTTACGAAAGAAACATTTCTAAGGTTGGGAATAACTTTTCAAGTTTTTAAAGGAGGCAGATAAAATTGATATCTAAATTAAAGCTTAGGTTCTCCCCTCTCGGAAAAACACAAAATCTTTGAATTTGGATAATGTCTTCATACCTTAAACGGCCTCCATGGACACTTAGCCCCCTCTAAAATACGGTCAACTTGCATGCGGTTTCACAGAAAACAATACAGCACTGTACACTGTTACGAAAGAAACATTTCTAAGGTTGGGAATAACTTTTCAAGTTTTTAAGGAGGCAGATAAAATTGATATCTAAATTAAAGCTTGGGTTCTCCCTCTCGGAAAAACACAAAATCTTTGAATTTGGATAATGTCTTCATACCTTAAACGGCCTCCATGGACACTTAGCCACCTGTAAAATACGGTCAACTTGCATGCGGTTTCACAGAAAACAATACAGCACTGTACACTGTTACGAAAGAAACATTTCTAAGGTTGGGAATAACTTTTCAAGTTTTTAAGGGAGGCAGATAAAATTGATATCTAAATTAAAGCTTAGGTTCTCCCCTCTCGGAAAAACACAAAATCTTTGAATTTGGATAATGTCTTCATACCTTACACGGCCTCCATGGACACTTAGCCCCCTGTAAAATACGGTCAACTTGCATGCGGTTTCACAGAAAACAATACAGCACTGTACACTGTTACGAAAGAAACATTTCTAAGGTTGGGAATAACTTTTCAAGTTTTTAAGGGGGCAGATAAAATTGATATCTAAATTAAAGCTTAGGTTCTCCCCTCTCGGAAAAACACAAAATCTTTGAATTTGGATAATGTCTTCATACCTTAAACGGCCTCCATGGACACTTAGCCCACTGTAAAATACGGTCAACTTGCATGCGGTTTCACAGAAAACAATACAGCACTGTACACTGTTACGAAAGAAACATTTCTAAGGTTGGGAATAACTTTTCAAGTTTTTAAGGGAGGCAGATAAAATTGATATCTAAATTAAAGCTTAGGTTCTCCCCTCTCGGAAAAACACAAAATCTTTGAATTTGGATAATGTCTTCATACCTTAAACGGCCTCCATGGACACTTAGCCCCTGTAAAATACGGTCAACTTGCATGCGGTTTCACAGAAAACAATACAGCACTGTACACTGTTACGAAAGAAACATTTCTAAGGTTGGGAATAACTTTTCAAGTTTTTAAGGGAGGCAGATAAAATTGATATCTAAATTAAAGCTTAGGTTCTCCCTCTCGGAAAAACACAAAATCTTTGAATTTGGATAATGTCTTCATACCTTAAACGGCCTCCATGGACACTTAGCCCCTGTAAAATACGGTCAACTTGCATGCGGTTTCACAGAAAACAATACAGCACTGTACACTGTTACGAAAGAAACATTTCTAAGGTTGGGAATAACTTTTCAAGTTTTTAAGGGAGGCAGATAAAATTGATATCTAAATTAAAGCTTAGGTTCTCCCCTCTCGGAAAAACACAAAATCTTTGAATTTGGATAATGTCTTCATACCTTAAACGGCCTCCATGGACACTTAGCCCCCTGTAAAATACGGTCAACTTGCATGCGGTTTCACAGAAAACAATACAGCACTGTACACTGTTACGAAAGAAACATTTCTAAGGTTGGGAATAACTTTTCAAGTTTTTAAGGGGGCAGATAAAATTGATATCTAAATTAAAGCTTGGGTTCTCCCTCTCGGAAAAACACAAAATCTTTGAATTTGGATAATGTCTTCATACCTTAAACGGCCTCCATGGACACTTAGCCCCCTGTAAAATACGGTCAACTTGCATGCGGTTTCACAGAAAACAATACAGCACTGTACACTGTTACGAAAGAAACATTTCTAAGGTTGGGAATAACTTTTCAAGTTTTTAAGGAGGCAGATAAAATTGATATCTAAATTAAAGCTTAGGTTCTCCCCTCTCGGAAAAACACAAAATCTTTGAATTTGGATAATGTCTTCATACCTTAAACGGCCTCCATGGACACTTAGCCCCTGTAAAATACGGTCAACTTGCATGCGGTTTCACAGAAAACAATACAGCACTGTACACTGTTACGAAAGAAACATTTCTAAGGTTGGGAATAACTTTTCAAGTTTTTAAGGGAGGCAGATAAAATTGATATCTAAATTAAAGCTTAGGTTCTCCCCTCTCGGAAAAACACAAAATCTTTGAATTTGGATAATGTCTTCATACCTTAAACGGCCTCCATGGACACTTAACCCCTGTAAAATACGGTCAACTTGCATGCGGTTTCACAGAAAACAATACAGCACTGTACACTGTTACGAAAGAAACATTTCTAAGGTTGGGAATAACTTTTCAAGTTTTTAAAGGAGGCAGATAAAATTGATATCTAAATTAAAGCTTCGGTTCTCCCTCTCGGAAAAACACAAAATCTTTGAATTTGGATAATGTCTTCATACCTTAAACGGCCTCCATGGACACTTAGCCCCCTGTAAATACGGTCATCTTGCCTGCGGTTTCACAGAAAACAATACAGCACTGTACACTGTTACGAAAGAAACATTTCTAAGGTTGGGAATAACTTTTCAAGTTTTTAAGGGAGGCAGATAAAATTGATATCTAAATTAAAGCTTAGGTTCTCCCCTCTCGGAAAAACACAAAATCTTTGAATTTGGATAATGTCTTCATACCTTAAACGGCCTCCATGGACACTTAGCCCCCTGTAAAATACGGTCAACTTGCATGCGGTTTCACAGAAAACAATACAGCACTGTACACTGTTACGAAAGAAACATTTCTAAGGTTGAATAACTTTTCAAGTTTTTAAGGGAGGCAGATAAAATTGATATCTAAATTAAAGCTTAGGTTCTCCCCTCTCGGAAAAACACAAAATCTTTGAATTTGGATAATGTCTTCATACCTTAAACGGCCTCCATGGACACTTAGCCCCCTGTAAAATACGGTCAACTTGCATGCGGTTTCACAGAAAACAATACAGCACTGTACACTGTTACGAAAGAAACATTTCTAAGGTTGGGAATAACTTTTCAAGTTTTTAAGGGAGGCAGATAAAATTGATATCTAAATTAAAGCTTAGGTTCTCCCCTCTCGGAAAAACACAAAATCTTTGAATTTGGATAATGTCTTCATACCTTAAACGGCCTCCATGGACACTTAGCCCCTGTAAAATACGGTCAACTTGCATGCGGTTTCACAGAAAACAATACAGCACTGTACACTGTTACGAAAGAAACATTTCTAAGGTTGGGAATAACTTTTCAAGTTTTTAAGGAGGCAGATAAAATTGATATCTAAATTAAAGCTTAGGTTCTCCCTCTCGGAAAAACACAAAATCTTTGAATTTGGATAATGTCTTCATACCTTAAACGGCCTCCATGGACACTTAGCCCCCTGTAAAATACGGTCAACTTGCATGCGGTTTCACAGAAAACAATACAGCACTGTACACTGTTACGAAAGAAACATTTCTAAGGTTGGGAATAACTTTTCAAGTTTTTAAGGGAGGCAGATAAAATTGATATCTAAATTAAAGCTTAGGTTCTCCCTCTCGGAAAAACACAAAATCTTTGAATTTGGATAATGTCTTCATACCTTAAACGGCCTCCATGGACACTTAGCCCCCTGTAAAATACGGTCAACTTGCATGCGGTTTCACAGAAAACAATACAGCACTGTACACTGTTACGAAAGAAACATTTCTAAGGTTGGGAATAACTTTTCAAGTTTTAAGGAGGCAGATAAAATTGATATCTAAATTAAAGCTTGGGTTCTCCCCTCTCGGTAAAACACAAAATCTTTGAATTTGGATAATGTCTTTATACCTTAAACGGCCTCCATGGACACTTAGCCCCCTGTAAAATACGGTCAACTTGCATGCGGTTTCACAGAAAACAATACAGCACTGTACACTGTTACGAAAGAAACATTTCTAAGGTTGGGAATAACTTTTCAAGTTTTTAAGGGAGGCAGATAAAATTGATATCTAAATTAAAGCTTAGGTTCTCCCCCTCGGAAAAACACAAAATCTTTGAATTTGGATAATGTCTTCATACCTTAAACGGCCTCCATGGACACTTAGCCACAGTAAAATACGGTCAACTTGCATGCGGTTTCACAGAAAACAATACAGCACTGTACACTGTTACGAAAGAAACATTTCTAAGGTTGGGAATAACTTTTCAAGTTTTTAAGGCAGATAAAATTGATATCTAAATTAAAGCTTAGGTTCTCCCCTCTCGGAAAAACACAAAATCTTTGAATTTGGATAATGTCTTCATACCTTAAACGGCCTCCATGGACACTTAGCCCCCTGTAAAATACGGTCAACTTGCATGCGGTTTCACAGAAAACAATACAGCACTGTACACTGTTACGAAAGAAACATTTCTAAGGTTGGGAATAACTTTTCAAGTTTTTAAGGAGGCAGATAAAATTGATATCTAAATTAAAGCTTAGGTTCTCCCCTCTCGGAAAAACACAAAATCTTTGAATTTGGATAATGTCTTCATACCTTAAACGGCCTCCATGGACACTTAGCCCCTGTAAAATACGGTCAACTTGCATGCGGTTTCACAGAAAACAATACAGCACTGTACACTGTTACGACGAAAGAAACATTTCTAAGGTTGGGAATAACTCTTCAAGTTTTTAAGGTAGGCAGATAAAATTGATATCTAAATTAAAGCTTAGGTTCTCCCCTCTCGGAAAAACACAAAATCTTTGAATTTGGATAATGTCTTCATACCTTAAACGGCCTCCATGGACACTTAGCCCCTGTAAAATACGGTCAACTTGCATGCGGTTTCACAGAAAACAATACAGCACTGTACACTGTTACGAAAGAAACATTTCTAAGGTTGGGAATAACTTTTCAAGTTTTTAAGGAGGCAGATAAAATTGATATCTAAATTAAAGCTTAGGTTCTCCCCTCTCGGAAAAACACAAAATCTTTGAATTTGGATAATGTCTTCATACCTTAAACGGCCTCCATGGACACTTAGCCCCTGTAAAATACGGTCAACTTGCATGCGGTTTCACAGAAAACAATACAGCACTGTACACTGTTACGAAAGAAACATTTCTAAGGTTGGGAATAACTTTTCAAGTTTTTAAGGAGGCAGATAAAATTGATATCTAAATTAAAGCTTAGGTTCTCCCCTCTCGGAAAAACACAAAATCTTTGAATTTGGATAATGTCTTCATACCTTAAACGGCCTCCATGGACACTTAGCCCCTGTAAAATACGGTCAACTTGCATGCGGTTTCACAGAAAACAATACAGCACTGTACACTGTTAAGAAAGAAACATTTCTAAGGTTGGGAATAACTTTTCAAGTTTTTAAGGGAGGCAGATAAAATTGATATCTAAATTAAAGCTTAGGTTCTCCCCTCTCGGAAAAACACAAAATCTTTGAATTTGGATAATGTCTTCATACCTTAAACGGCCTCCATGGACACTTAGCCCCATGTAAATACGGTCAACTTGCATGCGGTTTCACAGAAAACAATACAGCACTGTACACTGTTACGAAAGAAACATTTCTAAGGTTGGGAATAACTTTTCAAGTTTTTAAAGGAGGCAGATAAAATTGATATCTAAATTAAAGCTTAGGTTCTCCCCTCTCGGAAAAACACAAAATCTTTGAATTTGGATAATGTCTTCATACCTTAAACGGCCTCCATGGACACTTAGCCCCTGTAAAATACGGTCAACTTGCATGCGGTTTCACAGAAAACAATACAGCACTGTACACTGTTACGAAAGAAACATTTCTAAGGTTGGGAATAACTTTTCAAGTTTTTAAGGAGGCAGATAAAATTGATATCTAAATTAAAGCTTGGGTTCTCCCCTCTCGGAAAAACACAAAATCTTTGAATTTGGATAATGTCTTCATACCTTAAACGGCCTCCATGGACACTTAGCCCCCTGTAAAATACGGTCAACTTGCATGCGGTTTCACAGAAAACAATACAGCACTGTACACTGAAAGAAACATTTCTAAGGTTGGGAATAACTTTTCAAGTTTTTAAGAAAGCAGATAAAATTGATATCTAAATTAAAGCTTAGGTTCTCCCCTCTCGGAAAAACACAAAATCTTTGAATTTGGATAATGTCTTCATACCTTAAACGGCCTCCATGGACACTTAGCCCCCTGTAAAATACGGTCAACTTGCATGCGGTTTCACAGAAAACAATACAGCACTGTACACTGTTACGAAAGAAACATTTCTAAGGTTGGGAATAACTTTTCAAGTTTTTAAGGAGGCAGATAAAATTGATATCTAAATTAAAGCTTAGGTTCTCCCCTCTCGGAAAAACACAAAATCTTTGAATTTGGATAATGTCTTCATACCTTAAACGGCCTCCATGGACACTTAGCCCCTGTAAAATACGGTCAACTTGCATGCGGTTTCACAGAAAACAATACAGCACTGTACACTGTTACGAAAGAAACATTTCTAAGGTTGGGAATAACTTTTCAAGTTTTTAAGGGAGGCAGATAAAATTGATATCTAAATTAAAGCTTAGGTTCTCCCCTCTCGGAAAAACACAAAATCTTTGAATTTGGATAATGTCTTCATACCTTAAACGGCCTCCATGGACACTTAGCCCCCTGTAAAATACGGTCAACTTGCATGCGGTTTCACAGAAAACAATACAGCACTGTACACTGTTACGAAAGAAACATTTCTAAGGTTGGGAATAACTTTTCAAGTTTTTAAGGGAGGCAGATAAAATTGATATCTAAATTAAAGCTTAGGTTCTCCCCTCTCGGAAAAACACAAAATCTTTGAATTTGGATAATGTCTTCATACCTTAAACGGCCTCCATGGACACTTAGCCCCTGTAAAATACGGTCAACTTGCATGCGGTTTCACAGAAAACAATACAGCACTGTACACTGTTACGAAAGAAACATTTCTAAGGTTGGGAATAACTTTTCAAGTTTTTAAGGGAGGCAGATAAAATTGATATCTAAATTAAAGCTTAGGTTCTCCCCTCTCGGAAAAACACAAAATCTTTGAATTTGGATAATGTCTTCATACCTTAAACGGCCTCCATGGACACTTAGCCCCCTGTAAAATACGGTCAACTTGCATGCGGTTTCACAGAAAACAATACAGCACTGTACACTGTTACGAAAGAAACATTTCTAAGGTTGGGAATAACTTTTCAAGTTTTTAAGGGGAACAGATAAAATTGATATCTAAATTAAAGCTTAGGTTCTCCCCTCTCGGAAAAACACAAAATCTTTGAATTTGGATAATGTCTTTATACCTTAAACGGCCTCCATGGACACTTAGCCCCCTGTAAAATACGGTCAACTTGCATGCGGTTTCACAGAAAACAATACAGCACTGTACACTGTTACGAAAGAAACATTTCTAAGGTTGGGAATAACTTTTCAAGTTTTTAACAGATAAAATTGATATCTAAATTAAAGCTTAGGTTCTCCCCTCTCGGAAAAACACAAAATCTTTGAATTTGGATAATGTCTTCATACCTTAAACGGCCTCCATGGACACTTAGCCCCCTGTAAAATACGGTCAACTTGCATGGGGTTTCACAGAAAACAATACAGCACTGTACACTGTTACGAAAGAAACATTTCTAAGGTTGGGAATAACTTTTCAAGTTTTTAAGGGAGGCAGATAAAATTGATATCTAAATTAAAGCTTAGGTTCTCCCCTCTCGGAAAAACACAAAATCTTTGAATTTGGATAATGTCTTCATACCTTAAACGGCCTCCATGGACACTTAACCCCTGTAAAATACGGTCAACTTGCATGCGGTTTCACAGAAAACAATACAGCACTGTACACTGTTACGAAAGAAACATTTCTAAGGTTGGGAATAACTTTTCAAGTTTTTAAGGGAGGCAGATAAAATTGATATCTAAATTAAAGCTTGGGTTCTCCCCTCTCGGAAAAACACAAAATCTTTGAATTTGGATAATGTCTTCATACCTTAAACGGCCTCCATGGACACTTAGCCCCCTGTAAAATACGGTCAACTTGCATGCGGTTTCACAGAAAACAATACAGCACTGTACACTGTTACGAAAGAAACATTTCTAAGGTTGGGAATAACTTTTCAAGTTTTAAGGGAGGCAGATAAAATTGATATCTAAATTAAAGCTTAGGTTCTCCGCTCTCGGAAAAACACAAAATCTTTGAATTTGGATAATGTCTTCATACCTTAAACGGCCTCCATGGACACTTAGCCCCCTGTAAAATACGGTCAACTTGCATGCGGTTTCACAGAAAACAATACAGCACTGTACACTGTTACGAAAGAAACATTTCTAAGGTTGGGAATAACTTTTCAAGTTTTAAGGGAGGCAGATAAAATTGATATCTAAATTAAAGCTTAGGTTCTCCCCTCTCGGAAAAACACAAAATCTTTGAATTTGGATAATGTCTTCATACCTTAAACGGCCTCCATGGACACTTAGCCCCCTGTAAAATACGGTCAACTTGCATGCGGTTTCACAGAAAACAATACAGCACTGTACACTGTTACGAAAGAAACATTTCTAAGGTTGGGAATAACTTTTCAAGTTTTTAAGGAGGCAGATAAAATTGATATCTAAATTAAAGCTTAGGTTCTCCCCTCTCGGAAAAACACAAAATCTTTGAATTTGGATAATGTCTTCATACCTTAAACGGCCTCCATGGACACTTAGCCCCTGTAAAATACGGTCAACTTGCATGCGGTTTCACAGAAAACAATACAGCACTGTACACTGTTACGAAAGAAACATTTCTAAGGTTGGGAATAACTTTTCAAGTTTTTAAGGGAGGCAGATAAAATTGATATCTAAATTAAAGCTTAGGTTCTCCCCTCTCGGAAAAACACAAAATCTTTGAATTTGGATAATGTCTTCATACCTTAAACGGCCTCCATGGACACTTAGCCCCCTGTAAAATACGGTCAACTTGCATGCGGTTTCACAGAAAACAATACAGCACTGTACACTGTTACGAAAGAAACATTTCTAAGGTTGGGAATAACTTTTCAAGTTTTTAAGGGAGGCAGATAAAATTGATATCTAAATTAAAGCTTGGGTTCTCCCCTCTCGGAAAAACACAAAATCTTTGAATTTGGATAATGTCTTCATACCTTAAACGGCCTCCATGGACACTTAGCCCCCTGTAAAATACGGTCAACTTGCATGCGGTTTCACAGAAAACAATACAGCACTGTACACTGTTACGAAAGAAACATTTCTAAGGTTGGGAATAACTTTTCAAGTTTTTAAGGGAGGCAGATAAAATTGATATCTAAATTAAAGCTTAGGTTCTCCCTCTCGGAAAAACACAAAATCTTTGAATTTGGATAATGTCTTCATACCTTAAACGGCCTCCATGGACACTTAGCCCCTGTAAAATACGGTCAACTTGCATGCGGTTTCACAGAAAACAATACAGCACTGTACACTGTTACGAAAGAAACATTTCTAAGGTTGGGAATAACTTTTCAAGTTTTTAAGGAAGGCAGATAAAATTGATATCTAAATTAAAGCTTAGGTTCTCCCCTCTCGGAAAAACACAAAATCTTTGAATTTGGATAATGTCTTCGTACCTTAAACGTCCTCCTTGGACAATTAGCCACCTGTAAAATACGGTCAACTTGCATGCGGTTTCACAGAAAACAATACAGCAGCACTGTACACTGTTACGAAAGAAACATTTCTAAGGTTGGGAATAACTTTTCAAGTTTTTAAGGGAGGCAGATAAAATTCATATCTAAATTAAAGCTTAGGTTCTCCACGCTCGGAAAAACACAAAATCTTTGAATTTGGATAATGTCTTCATACCTTAAACGGCCTCCATGGACACTTAGCCCCCTGTAAAATACGGTCAACTTGCATGCGGTTTCACAGAAAACAATACAGCACTGTACACTGTTACGAAAGAAACATTTCTAAGGTTGGGAATAACTTTTCAAGTTTTTAAGGGAGGCAGATAAAATTGATATCTAAATTAAAGCTTAGGTTCTCCGCTCTCGGAAAAACACAAAATCTTTGAATTTGGATAATGTCTTCATACCTTAAACGGCCTCCATGGACACTTAGCCCCCTGTAAAATACGGTCAACTTGCATGCGGTTTCACAGAAAACAATACAGCACTGTACACTGTTACGAAAGAAACATTTCTAAGGTTGGGAATAACTTTTCAAGTTTTTAAGGGAGGCAGATAAAATTGATATCTAAATTAAAGCTTGGGTTCTCCCCTCTCGGAAAAACACAAAATCTTTGAATTTGGATAATGTCTTTATACCTTAAACGGCCTCCATGGACACTTAGCCCCCTGTAAAATACGGTCAACTTGCATGCGGTTTCACAGAAAACAATACAGCACTGTACACTGTTACGAAAGAAACATTTCTAAGGTTGGGAATAACTTTTCAAGTTTTTAAGGGAGGCAGATAAAATTGATATCTAAATTAAAGCTTGGGTTCTCCCCTCTCGGAAAAACACAAAATCTTTGAATTTGGATAATGTCTTCATACCTTAAACAGGCCTCCATGGACACTTAGCCCCTGTAAAATACGGTCAACTTGCATGCGGTTTCACAGAAAACAATACAGCACTGTACACTGTTACGAAAGAAACATTTCTAAGGTTGGGAATAACTTTTCAAGTTTTAAGGGAGGCAGATAAAATTGATATCTAAATTAAAGCTTAGGTTCTCCGCTCTCGGAAAACACAAAATCTTTGAATTTGGATAATGTCTTCATACCTTAAACGGCCTCCATGGACACTTAGCCCCCTGTAAAATACGGTCAACTTGCATGCGGTTTCACAGAAAACAATACAGCACTGTACACTGTTACGAAAGAAACATTTCTAAGGTTGGGAATAACTTTCAAGTTTTTAAGGAAGGCAGATAAAATTGATATCTAAATTAAAGCTTAGGTTCTCCCCTCTCGGAAAAACACAAAATCTTTGAATTTGGATAATGTCTTCATACCTTAAACGGCCTCCATGGACACTTAGCCCCCTGTAAAATACGGTCAACTTGCATGCGGTTTCACAGAAAACAATACAGCACTGTACACTGTTACGAAAGAAACATTTCTAAGGTTGGGAATAACTTTTCAAGTTTTTAAGGGAGGCAGATAAAATTGATATCTAAATTAAAGCATAGGTTCTCCCTCTCGGAAAAACACAAAATCTTTGAATTTGGATAATGTCTTTATACCTTAAACGGCCTCCATGGACACTTAGCCCCCTGTAAAATACGGTCAACTTGCATGCGGTTTCACAGAAAACAATACAGCACTGTACACTGTTACGAAAGAAACATTTCTAAGGTTGGGAATAACTTTTCAAGTTTTTAAGCGAGGCAGATAAAATTGATATCTAAATTAAAGCTTGGGTTCTCCCTCTCGGAAAAACACAAAATCTTTGAATTTGGATAATGTCTTCATACCTTAAACGGCCTCCATGGACACTTAGCCCCCTGTAAAATACGGTCAACTTGCATGCGGTTTCACAGAAAACAATACAGCACTGTACACTGTTACGAAAGAAACATTTCTAAGGTTGGGAATAACTTTTCAAGTTTTTAAGGGAGGCAGATAAAATTGATATCTAAATTAAAGCTTAGGTTCTCCCCTCTCGGAAAAACACAAAATCTTTGAATTTGGATAATGTCTTCATACCTTAAACGGCCTCCATGGACACTTAGCCCCCTGTAAAATACGGTCAACTTGCATGCGGTTTCACAGAAAACAATACAGCACTGTACACTGTTACGAAAGAAACATTTCTAAGGTTGGGAATAACTTTTCAAGTTTTTAACAGATAAAATTGATATCTAAATTAAAGCTTAGGTTCTCCCTCTCGGAAAAACACAAAATCTTTGAATTTGGATAATGTCTTCATACCTTAAACGGCCTCCATGGACACTTAGCCCCTGTAAAATACGGTCAACTTGCATGCGGTTTCACAGAAAACAATACAGCACTGTACACTGTTACGAAAGAAACATTTCTAAGGTTGGAATAACTTTTCAAGTTTTTAAGGAGGCAGATAAAATTGATATCTAAATTAAAGCTTAGGTTCTCCCTCTCGGAAAAACACAAAATCTTTGAATTTGGATAATGTCTTCATACCTTAAACGGCCTCCATGGACACTTAGCCCCTGTAAAATACGGTCAACTTGCATGCGGTTTCACAGAAAACAATACAGCACTGTACACTGTTACGAAAGAAACATTTCTAAGGTTGGGAATAACTTTTCAAGTTTTAAGGGAGGCAGATAAAATTGATATCTAAATTAAAGCTTAGGTTCTCCTCTCGGAAAAACACAAAATCTTTGAATTTGGATAATGTCTTTATACCTTAAACGGCCTCCATGGACACTTAGCCCCTGTAAAATACGGTCAACTTGCATGCGGTTTCACAGAAAACAATACAGCACTGTACACTGTTACGAAAGAAACATTTCTAAGGTTGGGAATAACTTTTCAAGTTTTTAAGGGAGGCAGATAAAATTGATATCTAAATTAAAGCTTAGGTTCTCCCCTCTCGGAAAAACACAAAATCTTTGAATTTGGATAATGTCTTCATACCTTAAACGGCCTCCATGGACACTTAGCCCCCTGTAAAATACGGTCAACTTGCATGCGGTTTCACAGAAAACAATACAGCACTGTACACTGTTACGAAAGAAACATTTCTAAGGTTGGGAATAACTTTTCAAGTTATTAAGGAGGCAAGATAAAATTGATATCTAAATTAAAGCTTAGGTTCTCCCCTCTCGGAAATACACAAAATCTTTGAATTTGGATAATGTCTTCATACCTTAAACGGCCTCCATGGACACTTAGCCCCTGTAAAATACGGTCAACTTGCATGCGGTTTCACAGAAAACAATACAGCACTGTACACTGTTACGAAAGAAACATTTCTAAGGTTGGGAATAACTTTTCAAGTTTTTAAGGTAGGATGATAAAATTGATATCTAAATTAAAGCTTAGGTTCTCCCTCTCGGAAAAACACAAAATCTTTGAATTTGGATAATGTCTTTATACCTTAAACGGCCTCCATGGACACTTAGCCCCTGTAAAATACGGTCAACTTGCATGCGGTTTCACAGAAAACAATACAGCACTGTACACTGTTACGAAAGAAACATTTCTAAGGTTGGGAATAACTTTCAAGTTTTTAAGGAGGCAGATAAAATTGATATCTAAATTAAAGCTTAGGTTCTCCCCTCTCGGAAAAACACAAAATCTTTGAATTTGGATAATGTCTTCATACCTTAAACGGCCTCCATGGACACTTAGCCCCCTGTAAAATACGGTCAACTTGCATGCGGTTTCACAGAAACAATACAGCACTGTACACTGTTACGAAAGAAACATTTCTAAGGTTGGGAATAACTTTTCAAGTTTTTAAGGGAGGCAGATAAAATTGATATCTAAATTAAAGCTTGGTTCTCCCCTCTCGGAAAAACACAAAATCTTTGAATTTGGATAATGTCTTCATACCTTAAACGGCCTCCATGGACACTTAGCCCCCTGTAAAATACGGTCAACTTGCATGCGGTTTCACAGAAAACAATACAGCACTGTACACTGTTACGAAAGAAACATTTCTAAGGTTGGGAATAACTTTTCAAGTTTTTAAGGGAGGCAGATAAAATTGATATCTAAATTAAAGCTTAGGTTCTCCCCTTTCAGAAAAACACCATACTTTTGAATTTGGATAATTATTTCGTACCTTAAACGGCCTCCATGGACACTTAGCCCTCTGTAAAATACGGTCAACTTGCATGCGGTTTCACAGAAAACAATACAGCACTGTACACTGTTACGAAAGAAACATTTCTAAGGTTGGGAATAACTTTTAAAGTTTTCAAGGGAGGCCGATAATTTTATATCTAAATTAAAGCTTAGGTTCTCCCCTTTCAGAAAAACACAAAATCTTTGAATTTGGATAATGTCTTCATACCTTAAACGGCCTCCATGGACACTTAGCCCCCTGTAAAATACGGTCAACTTGCATGCGGTTTCACCGCAAACAATACAGCACTATACAGTGTTACAAAAAAAACATTTCTATGGTTGGGAATAACTTTTAAAGTTTTCAAGGGAGGCCGATAATTTTATATCTAAATTAAAGCTTAGGTTCTCCCCTTTCAGAAAAACACCATACTTTTGAATTTGGATAATTATTTCGTACCTTAAACGGCCTCCATGGACACTTAGCCCTCTGTAAAATACGGTCAACTTGCATGCGGTTTCACAGAAAACAATACAGCACTGTACACTGTTACGAAAGAAACATTTCTAAGGTTGGGAATAACTTTTAAAGTTTTCAAGGGAGGTCGATAATTGTATATCTAAATTAAAGCGTAGGTTCTCCCCTTTCAGAAAAACACCATACTTTTGAATTTGGATAATTATTTCGTACCTTAAACGGCCTCCATGGACACAGCCCTCTGTAAAACATCGTCAACTTGCATGCGGTTTCACCGCAAACAATACAGCACTATACAGTGTTACAAAAACAACATTTCTAAGGTTGGGAATAACTTTTCAAGTTTTTAAGGGAGGCAGATAAAATTGATATCTAAATTAAAGCTTAGGTTCTCCCCTCTCGGAAAAACACAAAATCTTTGAATTTGGATAATTATTTCGTACCTTAAACGGCCTCCATGGACACATAGCCCTCTGTAAAATACCGTCAACTTGCATGCGGTTTCACCGCAAACAATACAGCACTATACAGTGTTACAAAAAAACATTTCTATGGTTGGGAATAACTTTTAAAGTTTTCATGGGATGCCGATAATTTATATCTAAATTAAAGCTTAGGTTCTCCCCTTTCAGAAAAAGACCATACTTTTGAATTTGGATAATTATTTCGTACCTTAAACGGCCTCCATGGACACTTAGCCCTCTGTAAAATACGATCAACTTGCATGCGGTTTCACCGCAAACAATACAGCACTATACAGTGTTACAAAAAAAACATTTCTATGGTTGGGAATAACTTTTAAAGTTTTCAAGGGAGGTCGATAATTTGATATCTAAATTAAAGCGTAGGTTCTCCCCTTTCAGAAAAACACCATACTTTTGAATTTGGATAATTATTTCGTACCTTAAACGGCCTCCATGGACACATAGCCCTCTGTAAAATATCGTCAACTTGCATGCGGTTTCACCGCAAACAATACAGCACTATACAGTGTTACAAAAAAAAACATTTCTATGGTTGGGAATAACTTTTAAAGTTTTCAAGGGAGGCCGATAATTTTATATCTAAATTAAAGCTTAGGTTCTCCCCTTTCAGAAAAACACCATACTTTCGAATTTGGATAATTATTTCCAACGGTCTCCATGGACACTTAGCCCTCTGTAAAATACGGTCAACTTGCATGCGGTTTCACCGCAAACAATACAGCACTATACAGTGTTACAAAAAAAAACATTTCTATGGTTGGGAATAACTTTTAAAGTTTTCAAGGGAGGCCGATAATTTTATATCTAAATTAAAGCTTAGGTTCTCCCCTTTCAGAAAAACACCATACTTTTGAATTTGGATAATTATTTCGTACCTTAAACGGCCTCCATGGACACATAGCCCTCTGTAAAATACGGTCAACTTGCATGCGGTTTCACCGCAAACAATACAGCACTATACAGTGTTACAAAAAATACATTTCTATGGTTGGGAATAACTTTTAAAGTTTTCAAGGGAGGTCGATAATTTTATATCTAAATTAAAGCGTAGGTTCTCCCCTTTCAGAAAAACACCATACTTTTGAATTTGGATAATTATTTCGTACCTTAAACGGCCTCCATGGACACATAGCCCTCTGTAAAATATCGTCAACTTGCATGCGGTTTCACCGCAAACAATACAGCACTATACAGTGTTACAAAAACACATTTCTATGGTTGGGAATAACTTTTAAAGTTTTCAAGGGAGGCCGATAATTTTATATCTAAATTAAAGCTTAGGTTCTCCCCTTTCAGAAAAACACCATACTTTTGAATTTGGATAATTATTTCGTACCTTAAACGGCCTCCATGGACACATAGCCCTCTGTAAAATACCGTCAACTTGCATGCGGTTTCACCGCAAACAATACAGCACTATACAGTGTTACAAAAAAAACATTTCTATGGTTGGAAATAACTTTTAAAGTTTTCAAGGGAGGCCGATAATTTTATATCTAAATTAAAGCTTAGGTTCTCCCCTTTCAGAAAAACACCATACTTTTGAATTTGGATAATTATTTCGTACCTTAAACGGCCTCCATGGACACATAGCCCTCTGTAAAATACCGTCAACTTGATTGCGGTTTCACCGCAAACAATACAGCACTATACAGTCTTACAAAAAAAAACATTTCTATGGTTGGGAATAACTTTTAAAGTTTTCAAGGGAGGCCGATAATTTTATATCTAAATTAATGCTTAGGTTCTCCCCTTTCAGAAAAACACCATACTTTCGAATTTGGATAATTATTTCGTACCTTAAACGGCCTCCATGGACACTTAGCCCTCTATAAAATACGGTCAACTTGCATGCGGTTTCACCGCAAACAATACAGCACTATACAGTGTTACAAAAAAAAACATTTCTATGGTTGGGAATAACTTTTAAAGTTTTCATGGGATGCCGATAATTTTATATCTAAATTAAAGCTTAGGTTCTCCCCTTTCAGAAAAAGACCATACTTTTGAATTTGGATAATTATTTCGTACCTTAAACGGCCTCCATGGACACATAGCCCTCTGTAAAATATCGTCAACTTGCATGCGGTTTCACCGCAAACAATACAGCACTATACAGTGTTACAAAAAAAAACATTTCTATGGTTGGGAATAACTTTTAAAGTTTTCAAGGGAGGCCGATAATTTTATATCTAAATTAAAGCTTAGGTTCTCCCCTTTCAGAAAAACACCATACTTTCGAATTTGGATAATTATTTCCAACGGCCTCCATGGACACTTAGCCCTCTGTAAAATACGGTCAACTTGCATGCGGTTTCACCGCAAACAATACAGCACTATACAGTGTTACAAAAAAAAACATTTATATGGTTGGGAATAACTTTTAAAGTTTTCAAGGGAGGCCGATAATTTTATATCTAAATTAAAGCTTAGGTTCTCCCCTTTCAGAAAAACACCATACTTTTGAATTTGGATAATTATTTCGTACCTTAAACGGCCTCCATGGACACATAGCCCTCTGTAAAATACCGTCAACTTGCTTGCGGTTTCACCGCAAACAATACAGCACTATACAGTGTTACAAAAAAAACATTTCTATGGTTGGGAATAACTTTTAAAGTTTTCAAGGGAGGCCGATAATTTTATATCTAAATTAATGCTTAGGTTCTCCCCTTTCAGAAAAACACCATGCTTTCGAATTTGGATAATTATTTCGTACCTTAAACGGCCTCCATGGACACTTAGCCCTCTATAAAATACGGTCAACTTGCATGCGGTTTCACCGCAAACAATACAGCACTATACAGTGTTACAAAAAAAAACATTTCTATGGTTGGGAATAACTTTTAAAGTTTTCATGGGATGCCGATAATTTTATATCTAAATTAAAGCTTAGGTTCTCCCCTTTCAGAAAAAGACCATACTTTTGAATTTGGATAATTATTTCGTACCTTAAACGGCCTCCATGGACACTTAGCCCTCTGTAAAATACGGTCAACTTGCATGCGGTTTCACCGCAAACAATACAGCACTATACAGTGTTACAAAAAAAAACATTTCTATGGTTGGGAATAACTTTTAAAGTTTTCAAGGGAGGTCGATAATTTTATATCTAAATTAAAGCTTAGGTTCTCCCCTTTCAGAAAAACACCATACTTTCGAATTTGGATAATTATTTCGTACCTTAAACGGCCTCCATGGACACATAGCCCTCTGTAAAATACCGTCAACTTGCTTGCGGTTTCACCGCAAACAATACAGCACTATACAGTCTTACAAAAAAAAACATTTCTATGGTTGGGAATAACTTTTAAAGTTTTCAAGAGAGGTCGATAATTTTATATCTAAATTAAAGCTTAGGTTCTCCCCTTTCAGAAAAACACCATACTTTTGAATTTGGATAATTATTTCGTACCTTAAACGGCCTCCATGGACACATAGCCCTCTGTAAAATATCGTCAACTTGCATGCGGTTTCACCGCAAACAATACAGCACTATACAGTGTTACAAAAAAACATTTCTATGGTTGGGAATAACTTTTAAAGTTTTCAAGGGAGGCCGATAATTTTATATCTAAATTAAAGCTTAGGTTCTCCCCTTTCAGAAAAACACCATACTTTCGAATTTGGATAATTATTTCGTACCTTAAACGGCCTCCATGGACACTTAGCCCTCTGTAAAATACGGTCAACTTGCATGCGGTTTCACCGCAAACAATACAGCACTATACAGTGTTACAAAAAAAGCATTTCTATTTTTTTTAATTACTTTTAATGTTTTCAAGGGAGGCCGATAATTTTATATCTAAATTAAAGCTTAGGTTCTCCACTTTCAGAAAAAGACCATACTTTTGAATTTGGATAATTATTTCGTACCTTAAACGGCCTCCATGGACACTTAGCCCTCTGTAAAATACGGTCAACTTGCATGCGGTTTCACCGCAAACAATACAGCACTATACAGTGTTACACAAAACATTTCTATTGTTGTGAATAACTTTTAATGTTTTCAAGGGAGGTCGATAATTTTATATCTAAATTAAAGCTTAGGTTCTCCCCTTTCAGAAAACACCATACTTTCGAATTTGGATAATTATTTCGTACCTTAAACGGCCTCCATGGACACATAGCCCTCTGTAAAATACGGTCAACTTGCATGCGGTTTCACCGCAAACAATACAGCACTATACAGTGTTACAAAAAAACATTTCTATTGTTGGGAATAACTTTTAAATTTTCAAGGGAGGTCGATAATTTTATATCTAAATTAAAGCGTAGGTTCTCCCCTTTCAGAAAAACACCATACTTTTGAATTTGGATAATTATTTCGTACCTTAAACGGCCTCCATGGACACATAGCCCTCTGTAAAATATCGTCAACTTGCATGCGGTTTCACCGCAAACAATACAGCACTATACAGTGTTACAAAAAAAACATTTCTATGGTTGGGAATAACTTTTAAAGTTTTCAAGGGAGGTCGATAATTTTATATCTAAATTAAAGCTTAGGTTCTCCCCTTTCAGAAAAAACACCATACTTTCGAATTTGGATAATTATTTCGTACCTTAAACGGCCTCCATGGACACTTAGCCCTCTGTAAAATACGGTCAACTTGCATGCGGTTTCACCGCAAACAATACAGCACTATACAGTGTTACAAAAAAAACATTTCTATGGTTGGGAATAACTTTAAAGTTTTCAAGGGAGGCCGATAATTTTATATCTAAATTAAAGCTTAGGTTCTCCCCTTTCAGAAAAACACCATACTTTTGAATTTGGATAATTATTTCGTACCTTAAACGGCCTCCATGGACACTTAGCCCTCTGTAAAATACGGTCAACTTGCATGCGGTTTCACCGCAAACAATACAGCACTATACAGTGTTACAAAAAACATTTCTATGGTTGGGAATAACTTTTAAAGTTTTCAAGGGAGGCCGATAATTTTATATCTAAATTAAAGCTTAGGTTCTCCCCTTTCAGAAAAACACCATACTTTTGAATTTGGATAATTATTTCGTACCTTAAACGGCCTCCATGGACACATAGCCCTCTGTAAAATATCGTCAACTTGCATGCGGTTTCACCGCAAACAATACAGCACTATACAGTGTTACAAAAAAAAACATTTCTATGGTTGGGAATAACTTTTAAAGTTTTCAAGGGAGGCCGATAATTTTATATCTAAATTAAAGCTTAGGTTCTCCCCTTTCAGAAAAACACCATACTTTCGAATTTGGATAATTATTTCGTACCTTAAACGGCCTCCATGGACACTTAGCCCTCTGTAAAATACGGTCAACTTGCATGCGGTTTCACCGCAAACAATACAGCACTATACAGTGTTACAAAAAAACATTTCTATGGTTGGGAATAACTTTTAAAGTTTTCAAGGGAGGTCGATAATTTTATATCTAAATTAAAGCTTAGGTTCTCCCCTTTCAGAAAAACACCATACTTTTGAATTTGGATAATTATTTCGTACCTTAAACGGCCTCCATGGACACATAGCCCTCTGTAAAATACCGTCAACTTGTATGCGGTTTCACCGCAAACAATACAGCACTATACAGTGTTACAAAAAAAACATTTCTATGGTTGGGAATAAATTTAAAGTTTTCAAGGGAGGCCGATAATTTTATATCTAAATTAAAGCTTAGGTTCTCCCCTTTCAGAAAAACACCATACTTTTGAATTTGGATAATTATTTCGTACCTTAAACGGCCTCCATGGACACTTAGCCCTCTGTAAAATACGGTCAACTTGCATGCGGTTTCACCGCAAACAATACAGCACTATACAGTGTTACAAAAAACATTTCTATGGTTGGGAATAACTTTTAAAGTTTTCAAGGAGGCCGATAATTTTATATCTAAATTAAAGCTTAGGTTCTCCCTTTCAGAAAACACCATACTTTTGAATTTGGATAATTATTTCGTACCTTAAACGGCCTCCATGGACACTTAGCCCTCTGTAAAATACGGTCAACTTCTGTATGCGGTTTCACCGCAAACAATACAGCACTATACAGTGTTACAAAAAACATTTCTATGGTTGGGAATAACTTTTAAAGTTTTCAAGGAGGCCGATACTTTTACATCTACATTAAAGCTTAGGTTCTCCCCCTTCAGAAACACACCTTACTTTGGATTTGGATAATTATTTCGTACCTTAAACGGCCTCCATGGACACATAGCCCTCTGTAAAATATCGTCAACTTGCATGCGGTTTCACCGCAAACAATACAGCACTATACAGTGTTACAATAAAAAACATTTCTATGGTTGGGAATAACTTTAAAGTTTTCAAGGGAGGCCGATAATTTTATATCTAAATTAATGCTTAGGTTCTCCCCTTTCAGAAAAACACCATACTTTCGAATTTGGATAATTATTTCGTACCTTAAACGGCCTCCATGGACACATAGCCCTCTGTAAAATACGGTCAACTTGCATGCGGTTTCACCGCAAACAATACAGCACTATACAGTGTTACAAACAAACATTTCTATGGTTGGGAATAACTTTTAAAGTTTTCAATGGAGGTCGATAATTTTATATCTAAATTAAAGCGTAGGTTCTCCCCTTTCAGAAAAACACCATACTTTTGAATTTGGATAATTATTTCGTACCTTAAACGGCCTCCATGGACACATAGCCCTCTGTAAAATACCGTCAACTTGCATGCGGTTTCACCGCAAACAATACAGCACTATACAGTGTTACAAAAAACATTTCTATGGTTGGGAATAACTTTTAAAGTTTTCAAGGGAGGCCGATAATTTTATATCTAAATTAATGCTTAGGTTCTCCCCTTTCAGAAAAACACCATACTTTCGAATTTGGATAATTATTTCGTACCTTAAACGGCCTCCATGGACACTTAGCCCTGTATAAAATACGGTCAACTTGCATGCGGTTTCACCGCAAACAATACAGCACTATACAGTGTTACAAAAAAAAACATTTCTATGGTTGGGAATAACTTTTAAAGTTTTCATGGGATGCCGATAATTTTATATCTAAATTAAAGCTTAGGTTCTCCTCTTTCAGAAAAAGACCATACTTTTGAATTTGGATAATTATTTCGTACCTTAAACGGCCTCCATGGACACTTAGCCCTCTGTAAAATACGGTCAACTTGCATGCGGTTTCACCGCAAACAATACAGCACTATACAGTGTTACAAAAAAAAACATTTCTATGGTTGGGAATAACTTTTAAAGTTTTCAATGGAGGCCGATAATTTTATATCTAAATTAAAGCTTAGGTTCTCACATTTCAGAAAACACCATATACTTTTGAATTTGGATAATTATTTCGTACCTTAAACGGCCTCCATGGACACATAGCCCTCTGTAAAATATCGTCAACTTGCATGCGGTTTCACCGCAAACAATACAGCACTATACAGTGTTACAAAAAAACATTTCTATGGTTGGGAATAACTTTTAAAGTTTTCAAGGGAGGCCGATAATTTTATATCTAAATTAAAGCTTAGGTTCTCCCCTTTCAGAAAAACACCATACTTTTGAATTTGGATAATTATTTTGCACCTTAAACGGCGCTCCATGGACACATAGCCCTCTGTAAAATACGGTCAACTTGCATGCGGTTTCACCGCAAACAATACAGCACTATACAGTGTTACAAAAAAAACATTTCTATGGTTGGGAATAACTTTTAAAGTTTTCAAGGAGGCCGATAATTTTATATCTAAATTAAAGCTTAGGTTCTCCCTTTCAGAAAAACACCATACTTTTGAATTTGGATAATTATTTCGTACCTTAAACGGCCTCCATGGACACATAGCCCTCTGTAAAATACGGTCAACTTGCGCGGTTTCACCGCAAACAATACAGCACTATACAGTGTTACAAAAAAACATTTCTATGGTTGGGAATAACTTTTAAAGTTTTCAAGGGAGGCCGATAATTTTATATCTAAATTAAAGCTTAGGTTCTCCCTCAGAAAACACCATACTTTTGAATTTGGATAATTATTTCTGTACCTTAAACGGCCTCCATGGACACTTAGCCCTCTGTAAAATACGGTCAACTTGCATGCGTTTCACCGCAAACAATACAGCACTATACAGTGTTACAAAAAAACATTTCTATGGTTGGGAATAACTTTTAAAGTTTTCAAGGGATGCCGATAATTTTATATCTAAATTAAAGCTTAGGTTCTCCTCTTTCAGAAAAACACCATACTTTTGAATTTGGATAATTATTTTGTACCTTAAACGGCCTCCATGGACACATAGCCCTCTGTAAAATATCGTCAACTTGCATGTGGTTTCACCGCAAACAATACAGCACTATACAGTGTTAAAAAAAAACATTTCTATGGTTGGGAATAACTTTTAAAGTTTTCAAGGAAGACCGATAATTTTATATCTAAATTAAAGCTTAGGTTCTCCCCTTTCAGAAAAACACCATAACTTTGAATTTGGATAATTATTTCGTACCTTAAACGGCCTCCATGGACACTTAGCCCTCTGTAAAATACGGTCAACTTGCATGCGGTTTCACCGCAAACAATACAGCACTATACAGTGTTACAAAAAAACATTTCTATGGTTGGGAATAACTTTTAAAGTTTTCAAGGGAGGCCGATAATTTTATATCTAAATTAAAGCTTAGGTTCTCTCCTTTCAGAAAAACACCATACTTTTGAATTTGGATAATTATTTCGTACCTTAAACGGCCTCCATGGACACATAGCCCTCTGTAAAATACGGTCAACTTGCATGCGGTTTCACCGCAAACAATACAGCACTATACAGTGTTAAAAAAAACACATTTCTATGGTTGGGAATAACATTTAAAGTTTTCAAGGGAGGCCGATAATTTTATATCTAAATTAAAGCTTAGGTTCTCCTTTCAGAAAACACCATACTTTTGAATTTGGATAATTATTTCACCTTAAACGGCCTCCATGGACACTTAGCCCTCTGTAAAATACGGTCAACTTGCATGCGGTTTCACCGCAAACAATACAGCACTATACAGTGTTACAAAACAAAACATTTCTATGGTTGGGAATAACTTTTAAAGTTTTCAAGGGAGGCCGATAATTTTATATCTAAATTAAAGCTTAGGTTCTCCCCTTTCAGAAAAACACCATACTTTTGAATTTGGATAATTATTTCGTACCTTAAACGGCCTCCATGGACACTTAGCCCTCTATAAAATACGGTCAACTTGCATGCGGTTTCACCGCAAACAATACAGCACTATACAGTGTTACAAAAAAAAACATTTCTATGGTTGGGAATAACTTTTAAAGTTTTCATGGGATGCCGATAATTTTATATCTAAATTAAAGCTTAGGTTCTCCCCTTTCAGAAAAAGACCATACTTTTGAATTTGGATAATTATTTCCAACAGTCTCCATGGACACTTAGCCCTCTGTAAAATACGGTCAACTTGCATGCGGTTTCACCGCAAACAATACAGCACTATACAGTGTTACAAAAAAAAACATTTCTATGGTTGGGAATAACTTTTAAAGTTTTCAAGGGAGGTCGATAATTTATATCTAAATTAAATCGTATGTTCTCCCCTTTCAGAAAACACCATACTTTCGAATTTGGATAATTATTTCGTACCTTAAACGGCCTCCATGGACACATAGCCCTCTGTAAATATACGGTCAACTTGCTTGCGGTTTCACCGCAAACAATACAGCACTATACAGTGTTACAAAAAAACATTTCTATGGTTGGGAATAACTTTTAAAGTTTTCAAGGAGGTCGATAATTTTATATCTAAATTAAAGCTTAGGTTCTCCCTTTCAGAAAAACACCATACTTCTGAAATTGGACAACTATTTCGCTCCATAAACGGCCTCCATGGACACATAGCCCTCTGTAAAATATCGTCAACTTGCATGCGGTTTCACCGCAAACAATACAGCACTATACAGTGTTACAAAAATATTCATTTCTATGGTTGGGAATAACTTTTAAAGTTTTCAAGGGAGGCCGATAATTTTATATCTAAATTAATGCTTAGGTTCTCCGCTTTCAGAAAAACAACATACCTTTGAATTTGGATAATTATTTCGTACCTTAAACGGCCTCCATGGACACTTAGCCCTCTGTAAAATACGGTCAACTTGCATGCGGTTTCACCGCAAACAATACAGCACTATACAGTGTTACAAAAAAACATTTCTATGGTTGGGAATAATAACTTTAAAGTTTTCAAGGAGGTCGATAATTTTATATCTAAATTAAGCTTTAGGTTCTCCCTTTCAGAAAAACACCATACTTTCGAATTTGGATAATTATTTCGTACCTTAAACGGCCTCCATGGACACATAGCCCTCTGTAAAATAATACGGTCAACTTGCATGCGGTTTCACCGCAAACAATACAGCACTATACAGTGTTACAAAAAAAACATTTCTATGGTTGGGAATAACATATAAAGTTTTCAAGGGAGGCCGATAATTTTATATCTAAATTAAAGCTTAGGTTCTCCCCTTTCAGAAAAACACCATACTTTCGAATTTGGATAATTATTTCGTACCTTAAACGGCCTCCATGGACACATAGCCCTCTGTATAATACGGTCAACTTGCATGCGGTTTCACCGCAAACAATACAGCACTATACAGTGTTACAAAAAAAACATTTCTATGGTTGGGAATAACTTTTAAAGTTTTCAAGGGAGGCCGATAATTTTATATCTAAATTAAAGCTTAGGTTCTCCTCTTTCAGAAAAAACACCATACTTTTGAATTTGGATAATTATTTCGTACCTTAAACGGCCTCCATGGACACTTAGCCCTCTGTAAAATACGGTCAACTTGCATGCGGTTTCACCGCAAACAATACAGCACTATACAGTGTTACAAAAAACATTTCTATGGTTGGGAATAACTTTTAAAGTTTTCAAGGGAGGCTGATAATTTTATATCTAAATTAAAGCTTAGGTTCTCCCCTTTCAGAAAAACACCATACTTTTGAATTTGGATAATTATTTCGTACCTTAAACGGCCTCCATGGACACATAGCCCTCTGTAAAATACGGTCAACTTGCATGCGGTTTCACCGCAAACAATACAGCACTATACAGTCTTACAAAAAAAAACATTTCTATGGTTGGGAATAACTTTTAAAGTTTTCAAGGGAGGCCGATAATTTTATATCTAAATTAATGCTTAGGTTCTCCCCTTTCAGAAAAACACCATACTTTCGAATTTGGATAATTATTTCGTACCTTAAACGGCCTCCATGGACACTTAGCCCTGTATAAAATACGGTCAACTTGCATGCGGTTTCACCGCAAACAATACAGCACTATACAGTGTTACAAAAAAAAACATTTCTATGGTTGGGAATAACTTTTAAAGTTTTCATGGGATGCCGATAATTTTATATCTAAATTAAAGCTTAGGTTCTCCCCTTTCAGAAAAAGACCATACTTTTGAATTTGGATAATTATTTCGTACCTTAAACGGCCTCCATGGACACATAGCCCTCTGTAAAATATCGTCAACTTGCATGCGGTTTCACCGCAAACAATACAGCACTATACAGTGTTACAAAAAAACATTTCTATTGTTGGGAATAACTTTTAAAGTTTTCAAGGGAGGCCGATAATTTTATATCTAAATTAAAGCTTAGGTTCTCCCCTTTCAGAAAACACCATACTTTCGAATTGGACAATTTCTTCATACCTTAAACGGCCTCCATGCACTCTTAGCCCTCCGCAAAATACCGGTCAACTTTGCATGCGGTTTCACCGCAAACAATACAGCACTATACAGTGTTACAAAAAAAAACATTTATATGGTAGGGACTAACTTTAAAGTTTTCAAGGGAGGCCGATAATTTTATATCTAAATTAAAGCTTAGGTTCTCCTTTCAGAAAAACACCATACTTTTTAATTTGGATAATTATTTCGTACCTTAAACGGCCTCCATGGACACATAGCCCTCTGTAAAATAAGGTCAACTTGCATGCGGTTTCACCGCAAACAATACAGCACTATAAAGTGTTAAAAAAAAATCATTTCTATGGTTGGGAATAACTTTAAAGTTTTCAAGGGAGGCCGATAATTTTATATCTAAATTAAAGCTTAGGTTCTCCCCTTTCAGAAAAACACCATACTTTCGAATTTGGATAATTATTTCGTACCTTAAACGGCCTCCATGGACACATAGCCCTCTGTAAAATACCGTCAACTTGCTTGCGGTTTCACCGCAAACAATACAGCACTATACAGTCTTACAAAAAAAAACATTTCTATGGTTGGGAATAACTTTTAAAGTTTTCAAGGGAGGCCGATAATTTTATATCTAAATTAATGCTTAGGTTCTCCCCTTTCAGAAAAACACCATACTTTCGAATTTGGATAATTATTTCGTACCTTAAACGGCCTCCATGGACACTTAGCCCTCTATAAAATACGGTCAACTTGCATGCGGTTTCACCGCAAACAATACAGCACTATACAGTGTTACAAAACAAAAATTTCTATGGTTGGGAATAACTTTTAAAGTTTTCATGGGATGCCGATAATTTTATATCTAAATTAAAGCTTAGGTTCTCCCCTTTCAGAAAAAGACCATACTTTTGAATTTGGATAAACCTTAAACGGCCTCCATGGACACTTAGCCCTCTGTAAAATACGGTCAACTTGCATGCGGTTTCACCGCAAACAATACAGCACTATACAGTGTTACACAAAAACATTTCTATGGTTGGGAATAACTTTAAAGTTTTCAAGGAGGTCGATAATTTTATATCTAAATTAAAGCTTAGGTTCTCCCTTTCAGAAAAACACCATACTTTTGAATTTGATAATTATTTCGTACCTTAAACGGCCTCCATGGACACATAGCCCTCTGTAAAATACGGTCAACTTGCATGCGGTTTCACCGCAAACAATACAGCACTATATAGTGTTACAAAAAAATACATTTCTATGGTTGGGAATAACTTTTAAAGTTTTCAAGGGAGGTCGATAATTTTATATCTAAATTAAAGCGTAGGTTCTCCGCTTTCAGAAAAACACCATACTTTTCAATTTGATAATTATTTTGCACCTTAAACGGCCTCCATGGACACATAGCCCTCTGTAAAATATCGTCAACTTGCATGCGGTTTCACCGCAAACAATACAGCACTATACAGTGTTACAAAAAAAAAATTCTATGGTTGGGAATAACTTTTAAAGTTTTCAATGGAGGTCGATAATTTTATATCTAAATTAAAGCGTAGGTTCTCCTTTCAGAAAAACACCATACTTTCGAATTTGGATAATTATTTCGTACCTTAAACGGCCTCCATGGACACTTAGCCCTCTGTAATATCGTCAACTTGCATGCGGTTTCACCGCAAACAATACAGCACTATACAGTGTTACAAAAAAAACATTTCTATGGTTGGGAATAACTTTTAAAGTTTTCAAGGCAGGTCGATAATTTTATATCTAAATTAAAGCGTAGGTTCTCCCTTTCAGAAAAACACCATACTTTTGAATTTGGATAATTATTTCGTACCTTAAACGGCCTCCATGGACACATAGCCTCTCTGTAAAATATCGTCAATCTTGCATGCGGTTTCACCGCAAACAATACAGCACTATACAGTGTTAGAAAAAACATTTCTATGGTTGGGAATAACTTTTAAAGTTTTCAAGGGAGGCCATAATTTTATATCTAAATTAAAGCTTAGGTTCTCCTTCAGAAAACACCATACTTTCGAATTTGGATAATTATTTCGTACCTTAAACGGCCTCCATGGTCACATAGCCCTCTGTAAAATACTGTCAACTCATGGTTTCACCGCAAACAATACAGCACTATACAGTGTTACAAAAAACATTTCTATGGTTGGGAATAACTTTAAAGTTTTCAAGGGAGGTCGATAATTTTATATCTAAATTAAAGCTTAGGTTCTCCGCTCCTGGACAAACACCATACTTTTGAATTTGGATAATTATTTCGTACCTTAAACGGCCTCCATGGACACATAGCCCTCTGTAAAATATCGTCAACTTGCATGCGGTTTCACCGCAAACAATACAGCACTATACAGTGTTACAAAAAACATTTCTATGGTTGGGAATAACTTTAAAGTTTTCAAGGATGCCGATAATTTTATATCTAAATTAAAGCTTAGGTTCTCCCTTTCAGAAAAACACCATACTTTTGAATTTGGATAATTATTTCTGTACCTTAAACGGCCTCCATGGACACACACAGCCCTCTGTAAAATACCATCAACTTGCTTGCGGTTTCACCGCAAACAATACAGCACTATACAGTGTTACAAAAAAAAACATTTCTATGGTTGGGAATAACTTTTAAAGTTTTCAAGGGAGGCCGATAATTTTATATCTAAATTAATGCTTAGGTTCTCCCTTCAGAAAAACACCATGCTTTCGAATTTGGATAATTATTTCTGTACCTTAAACGGCCTCCATGGACACTTAGCCCTCTGTAAAATACGGTCAACTTGCATGCGGTTTCACCGCAAACAATACAGCACTATACAGTGTTACAAAACAAAATTTCTATGGTTGGGAATAACTTTTAAAGTTTTCAAGGGATGCCGATAATTTTATATCTAAATTAAAGCTTAGGTTCTCCACTTTCAGAAAAAGACCATACTTTTGAATTTGGATAATTATTTCGTACCTTAAACGGCCTCCATGGACACTTAGCCCTCTGTAAAATACGGTCAACTTGCATGCGGTTTCACCGCAAACAATACAGCACTATACAGTGTTACAAAAAAACATTTCTATGGTTGGGAATAACTTTAAAGTTTTCAAGGAGGTCGATAATTTTATATCTAAATTAAAGCTTAGGTTCTCCCCTTTCAGAAAAACACCATACTTTCGAATTTGGATAATTATTTCGTACCTTAAACGGCCTCCATGGACACATAGCCCTCTGTAAATTCTTGCGGTTTCACCGCAAACAATACAGCACTATACAGTGTTACAAAAAAAACATTTCTATGGTTGGGAATAACTTTTAAAGTTTTCAAGGGAGGTCGATAATTTTATATCTAAATTAAAGCGTAGGTTCTCCCCTTTCAGAAAAACACCATACTTTTCAATTTGGATAATTATTTCGTACCTTAAACGGCCTCCATGGACACATAGCCCTCTGTAAAATATCGTCAACTTGCATGCGGTTTCACCGCAAACAATACAGCACTATACAGTGTTACAAACAAAACATTTCTATGGTTGGGAATAACTTTTCAAGGGAGGCCGATTATTTTATATCTAAATTAAAGCTTAGGTTCTCCCCTTTCAGAAAACACCATACTTTTGAATTTGGATAATTATTTCGTACCTTAACGGCCTCCATGGACACTTAGCCCTATGTAAAATATGGTCAACTTGCATGCTGTTTCACCGCAAACAATACAGCACTATACAGTGTTACCAAAAAACATTTCTATGGTTGGGAATAACTTTAAAGTTTTCAAGGGAGGTCGATAATTTTATATCTAAATTAAAGCGTAGGTTCTCCCTTTCAGAAAAACACCATACTTTTGAATTTGGATAATTATTTCGTACCCAAACGGCCTCCATGGACACATAGCCCTCTGTAAAATATCGTCAATCTGCATGCGGTTTCACCGCAAACAATACAGCACTATACAGTGTTACAAAAAACATTTCTATGGTTGGGAATAACTTTAAAGTTTTCAAGGAGGCCGATAATTTTATATCTAAATTAAAGCTTAGGTTCTCCCCTTTCAGAAAAACACCATACTTTCGAATTTGGATAATTATTTCGTACCTTAAACGGCCTCCATGGACACATAGCCCTCTGTAAAATACCGTCAACTTGCTTGCGGTTTCACCGCAAACAATACAGCACTATACAGTGTTACAAAAAACATTTCTATGGTTGGGAATATCTTTTAAAGTTTTCAAGGAGGTCGATAATTTTATATCTAAATTAAAGCTTAGGTTCTCCTTTCAGAAAAACACCATACTTTTGAATTTGGATAATTATTTCGTACCTTTAACGGCCTCCATGGACACATAGCCCTCTGTAAAATACCGTCAACTTGCATGCGGTTTCACCGCAAACAATACAGCACTATACAGTGTTACAAAAAAAAACATTTCTATGGTTGGGAATAACTTTTAAAGTTTTCAAGGGAGGCCGATCATTTTATATCTAAATTAAAGCTTAGGTTCTCCGCTTTCAGAAAAACACCATACATTCGAATTTGGATAATTATTTCGTACCTTAAACGGCCTCCATGGACACTTAGCCCTCTGTAAAATACGGTCAACTTGCATGCAGTTTCACCGCAAACAATACAGCACTATACAGTGTTACAAAATACCACATTTCTATGGTTGGAAATAACTTTTAAAGTTTTCAAGGGAGGCCGATAATTTTATATCTAAATTAAAGCTTAGGTTCTCCCCTTTCAGAAAAACACCATACTTTTGAATTTGGATAATTATTTCGTACCTTAAACGGCCTCCATGGACACTTAGCCCTCTGTAAAATACGGTCAACTTGCATGCGGTTTCACTGCAAACAATACAGCACTATACAGTGTTACAAAAAAACATTTCTATGGTTGGGAATAACTTTTAAAGTTTTCAAGGGAGGTCGATAATTTTATATCTAAATTAAAGCGTAGGTTCTCCCCTTTCAGAAAAACACCATACTTTTTGAATTTGGATAATTATTTCGTACCTTAAACGGCCTCCATGGACACAGCCCTCTGTAAAATATCGTCATCCTGCATGCGGTTTCACTGCAAACACAACAGCACTATACAGTGTTACAAAAAAAATTCTATGGTTGGGAATAACTTTAAAGTTTTCAAGGAGGCCGATAATTTTATATCTAAATTAAAGCTTAGGTTCTCCCCTTTCAGAAAACACCATACTTTCGAATTTGGATAATTATTTCAACGGCCTCCATGGACACTTAGCCCTCTGTAAAATACGGTCAACTTGCATGCGGTTTCACTGCAAACAATACAGCACTATACAGTGTTACAAAAAAACATTTCTATTGTTGGGAATAACTTTTAAAGTTTTCAAAGGAGCCCGATAATGTTATATCTAAATTAAAGCTTAGGTTCTCCCTTCAGAAAACACACCATACTTTTGAATTTGGATAATTATTTCTGTACCTTAAACGGCCTCCATGGACACATAGCCCTCTGTAAAATACCGTCAACTTGCTTGCGGTTTCACCGCAAACAATACAGCACTATACAGTGTTACAGAAAAAACATTTCTATGGTTGGGAATAACTTTTAAAGTTTTCAAGGGAGGCCGATAATTTTATATCTAAATTAAAGCTTAGGTTCACCCCTTCAGAAAACACCATACTTTCGAATTTGATAATTATTTATTCTAAACGGCCTCCATGGACACATAGCCCTCTGTAAATACCGTCAACTTGTTTGCGGTTTCACCGCAAACAATACAGCACTATACAGTCTTACAAAAAAAAACATTTCTATGGTTGGGAATAACTTTTAAAGTTTTCAAGGGAGGCCGATAATTTTATATCTAAATTAATGCTTAGGTTCTCCCCTTTCAGAAAAACACCATACTTTCGAATTTGGATAATTATTTCGTACCTTAAACGGCCTCCATGGAAACTTAGCCCTCTATAAAATACGGTCAACTTGCATGCGGTTTCACCGCAAACAATACAGCACTATACAGTGTTACAAAAAAAAACATTTCTATGGTTGTGCTTAGGTTCTCCCCTTTCAGAAAAACACCATACTTTCGAATTTGGATAATTATTTCGTACCTTAAACGGCCTCCATGGAAACTTAGCCCTCTATAAAATACGGTCAACTTGCATGCGGTTTCACCGCAAACAATACAGCACTATACAGTGTTACAAAAAAAAACATTTCTATGGTTGGGAATAACTTTTAAAGTTTTCAAGGGAGGCCGATAATGTTATATCTAAATTAAAGCTTAGGTTCTCTCCTTTCAGAAAAACACCATACTTTCTGAATTTGATAATTATTTCGTACCTTAAACGGCCTCCATGGACACTTAGCCTCTGTAAAATACGGTCAATTTGCTTGCGGTTTCACCGCAAACAATACAGCACTATACAGTGTTACAAAACAAAACATTTCTATGGTTGGGAATAACTTTAAAGTTTTCAAGGAGGCTGATAATTTTATATCTAAATTAAAGCTTAGGTTCCTCCCCTTTCAGAAAACACCATACTTTTTGAATTTGATAATTATTTCGTACCTTAAACGGCCTCCATGGACACTTAGCCCTCTATAAAATACGGTCAACTTGCATGCGGTTTCACCGCAAACAATACAGCACTATACAGTGTTACAAAAAAAAACATTTCTATGGTTGGGAATAACTTTTAAAGTTTTCAAGGGATGCCGATAATTTTATATCTAAATTAAAGCTTAGGTTCTCCCCTTTCAGAAAAACACCATACTTTTGAATTTGGATAATTATTTCGTACCTTAAACGGCCTCCATGGACACTTAGCCCTCTGTAAAATACGGTCAACTTGCATGCGGTTTCACCGCAAACAATACAGCACTATACAGTGTTACAAAACAAACATTTCTATGGTTGGGAATAACTTTTAAAGTTTTCAAGGGAGGCCGATAATCTTATATCTACACAACAGCTCAGGTTCTCCCCTTTCAGACAAACACCATACTTTCGAATTTGGATAATTATTTCCAACAGTCTCCATGGACACTTAGCCCTCTGTAAAATACGGTCAACTTGCATGCGGTTTCACCGCAAACAATACAGCACTATACAGTGTTACAAAAAAAACATTTCTATGGTTGGGAATAACTTTTAAAGTTTTCAAGGGAGGTCGATAATTTTATATCTAAATTAAAGCGTAGGTTCTCCCCTTTCAGAAAACACCATACTTTTGAATTTGGATAATTATTTTGCACCTTAAACGGCCTCCATGGACACATAGCCCTCTGTAAAATATCGTCAATTTGCCGCGGTTTCACCGCAAACAATACAGCACTATACAGTGTTACAAAAAAACATTTCTATGGTTGGGAATAACTTTTAAAGTTTTCAAGGGAGGCCGATAATTTTATATCTAAATTAATGCTTAGGTTCTCCCCTTTCAGAAAAACACCATACTTTCGAATTTGGATAATTATTTCGTACCTTAAACGGCCTCCATGGACACTTAGCCCTCTGTAAAATACGGTCAACTTGTACGTGGTTTCTCCGCTAACAATACAGCACTATACAGTGTTACAAAAAAACATTTCTATGGTTGGGAATAACTTTGTAAAGTTTTCAAGGGAGGTCGATAATTTTATATCTAAATTAAAGCTTAGGTTCTCCCTTTCAGAAAAACACCATACTTTCGAATTCGGATAATTATTTCGTACCTTAAACGGCCTCCATGGACACATTAGCCTCTCTGTAAAATACGGTCAACTTGCTTTGCGGTTTCACCCGCAAACAATACAGCACTATACAGTCTTACAAAAAAACATTTCTATGGTTGGGAATAACTTTTAAAGTTTTCAAGGAGGCCGATAATTTTATATCTAAATTAATGCTTAGGTTCTCCCCTTTCAGAAAAACACCATACTTTCTGAATTTGGATAATTATTTGCACCTTAAACGGCCTCCATGGACACTTAGCCCTGTCTAAAATACGGTCAATTTGCATGCGGTTTCACCGCAAACAATACAGCACTATACAGTGTTACAAAAAAAACATTTCTATGCTTGGGAATAACTTTAAAGTTTTCATGGATGCCGATAATTTTATATCTAAATTAAAGCTTAGGTTCTCCCTTCAGAAAAACACCATACTTTTGAATTTTGATAATTATTTCGTATCTTAAACGGCCTCCATGGACACTTAGCCCTCTGTAGATATGGTCAATCCTGCATGCGGTTTCACCGCAAACAATACAGCACTATACAGTGTTACAAAAAAACATTTCTATGGTTGGGAATAACTTTAAAGTTTTCAAGGAGGCTGATAATTTTATATCTAAATTAAAGCTTAGGTTCTCCCCTTTCAGAAAAACACCATACTTTGAATTTGGATAATTATTTCTGCACTTAAACGGTCTCCATGGACACTTAGCCCTCTGTAAAATATCGAATCCTGCATGCGGTTTCACCGCGCAAACAATACAGCACTATACAGTGTTACAAAAACAACATTTCTATGGTTGGGAATAACTTAAAGTTTTCAAGGGAGGCCGATAATTTTATATCTAAATTAAAGCTTAGGTTCCCTTTCAGAAAAACACCATACTTTTGAATTTGGATAATTATTTCGTACTTAACGGTTTCCATGGCATACTTTAAATACGGTTTCTTGAAACCAACTAATATAAGTTTTACAAACTCTTGGAAACTTTAAATTTCATGGCGAATTTAAAAAAAGCTATCTTTCAAAAACACATCTTGTTTGAATATTTAATTCGGCAGGACACTATTTAAAATTAACTGTTCCCTTTCAAAAAATACCACTTATTTAATTTAA
>JAQQFT010000023.1:830216-846035 GCA_029582265.1 Zoroaster sp. YZ-2022
GGGTTTAACGAAAAATTATCCAAATTCAAAAGTATGATGTTTTTCTGAAAGGGAGAACCTAAGCTTTAATTTAGATATAAATTTATCGGCCTCCATTGAAAACTTTAAAAGTTATTCCCAACACTAGAAATGTTTTGTTTGAGTAAGACTGTATAGTGTTGTATTGTTTGCGGTGAAACCGCATGCAAGTTGACCGTATTTTACAGAGGGCTAAGTGTCCATGGAGGCCGTTTAAGGTACGAAAAAATTATCCAAATTCAAAAGGTATGGTGTTTTTCTGAAAGGGAGAACCTAAGCTTTAATTTAGATATAAATTTATTGGCTCCTTGAAAACTGTAAAAGCTATTCCCAACCATAGAAATGTTTATTTCGTAAGACTGTATAGTGCTGTATTGTTTGCGGTGAAACCGCATGCAAGTTGACCGTATTTTACAGAGGGCTAAGTGTCCATGGAGGCCGTTTAAGGTACGAAATAATTATCCAAATTCAAAAGTATGGTGTTTTTTCTGAAAGGGGAGAACCTAAGCTTTAATTTAGATATAAAATTATCGGCCTCCCTTGAAAACTTTAAAAGTTATTCCCAACAATAGAAATGTTTTGTTTGAGTAAGACTGTATAGTGCTGTATTGTTTCCAATGAAACCGCATGCAAGTTGACCGTATTTTACAGAGGGCTAAGTGTCCATGGAGGCCGTTTAAGGTACGAAAACATTATCCAAATTCAAAGGTATGGTGTTTTTCTGAAAAGGGAGAACCTAAGCTTCAATTTAGATATAAATTTATCGGCCTCCATTGAAAACTTCAAAAGTTATTCCCAACCATAGAAATGTTTTTTTTGTAACACTGTATAGTGCTGTATTGTTTGCTCTGAAACCGCATGCAAGTTGACCGTATTTACAGAGGGCTATGTCCATGGAGGCCGTTTAAGTACGAAATAATTATCCAAATTCAAAAGTATGATGTTTTTCTGAAAGGGGAGAACCTAAGCTTTAATTTAGATATAAAATTATCGGCCTCCATTGAAAACTTGAAAGTTATTCCCAACACTAGAAATGAATTGTTTGAGCAAGACTGTATAGTGCTGTATTGTTTGCGGTGAAACCGCATGCAAGTTGACCGTATTTTACAGAGAGCTATGTCCATGGAGGCCGTTTAAGGTACGAAAAAAATTCCAAATTCAAAAGTATGGTGTTTTTCTGAAAGGGGAGAACCTCAGCTTTAATTTAGATATAAATTTATCGGCCTCCCTTGAAAACTGTAAAAGCTATTCCCAACCATAGAAATGTTTATTTCGTAAGACTGTATAGTGCTGTATTGTTTGCGGTGAAACCGCATGCAAGTTGACCGTATTTTACAGAGGGCTAAGTGTCCATGGAGGCCGTTTAAGGTACGAAATAATTATCCAAATTCAAAAGTATGGTGTTTTTCTGAAAGGGGAGAACCTAAGCTTTAATTTAGATATAAAATTATCGGCCTCCCTTGAAAAGTTTAAAAGTTATTCCCAACCCAAGAAATGTTTTGTTTGAGTAAGACTGTATAGTGCTGTATTGTTTCCAATGAAACCGCATGCAAGTTGACCGTATTTTACAGAGGGCTAAGTGTCCATGGAGGCCGTTTAAGGTACGAAAACATTATCCAAATTCAAAGGTATGGTGTTTTTCTGAAAAGGGAGAACCTAAGCTTCAATTTAGATATAAATTTATCGGCCTCCATTGAAAACTTCAAAAGTTATTCCCAACAATAGAAATGTTTTCTTCGTAAGACTGTATAGCGCTGTATTGTTTGCGGTGAAACCGCATGCAAGTTGACCGTATTTTACAGAGGGCTAAGTGTCATGGAGGCCGTTTAAGGTGCGAAATAATTATCCAAATTCAAAAGTATGATGTTTTTCTGAAAGGGGAGAACCTAAGCTTTAATTTAGAAATAAAATTATCGGCCTCCCTTGAAAACTTGAAAAGTTATTCCCAACACTAGAAATGTTTTGTTTGAGTAAGACTGTATAGTGCTGTATTGTTTGCGGTGAAACCGCATGCAAGTTGACCGTATTTTACAGAGAGCTAAGTGTCCATGGAGGCCGTTTAAGGTACGAAATAATTATCCAAATTCAAAAGTATGGTGTTTTTCTGAAAGGGGAGAACCTAAGCTTTAATTTAGATATAAATTTATCGGCCTCCCTTGAAAACTTTAAAAGTTATTCCCAACCATAGAAATGTTTATTTCGTAAGACTGTATAGTGCTGTATTGTTTGCGGTGAAACCGCATGCAAGTTGACCGTATTTTACAGAGGGCTAAGTGTCCATGGAGGCCGTTTAAGGTACGAAATAATTATCCAAATTCAAAAGTATGGTGTTTTTCTGAAAGGGGAGAACCTAAGCTTTAATTTAGATATAAATTTATCGGCCTCCCTTGAAAAGTTTAAAAGTTATTCCCAACCCAAGAAATGTTTTGTTTGAGTAAGACTGTATAGTGCTGTATTGTTTGCGGTGAAACCGCATGCAAGTTGACCGTATTTTACAGAGGGCTAAGTGTCCATGGAGGCCGTTTAAGGTACGAAAACATTATCCAAATTCAAAGGTATGGTGTTTTTCTGAAAAGGGAGAACCTAAGCTTTAATTTAGATATAAATTTATCGGCCTCCATTGAAAACTTTAAAAGTTATTCCCAACACTAGAAATGTTTTGTTTGAGTAAGACTGTATAGTGCTGTATTGTTTGCGGTGAAACCGCATGCAAGTTGACCGTATTTTACAGAGGGCTAAGTGTCCATGGAGGCCGTTTAAGGTACGAAATATTATCCAAATCAAAAGTATGATGTTTTTCTGAAAGGGGAGAACCTAAGCTTTAATTTAGATATAAATTTATCGGCCTCCATTGAAAACTTTAAATGTTATTCCCAACACTAGAAATGTTTTCTTTGAGTAAGACTGTATAGTGCTGTATTGTTTGCGGTGAAACCGCATGCAAGTTGACCGTTTTTTACAGATAATTATAAACACTTGTCCACGGAGGCCGTTTAAGGTTGGAAAAAAATCCAAATTCAAAAGTATGGTGTTTTTCTGAAAGGGGAGAACCTAAGCTTTAATTTAGATATAAATTTATCGGCCTCCCTTGAAAACTTTAAAAGTTATTCCCAACCATAGAAATGTTTATTTCGTAAGACTGTATAGTGCTGTATTGTTTGCGGTGAAACCGCATGCAAGTTGACCGTATTTTACAGAGGGCTAAGTGTCCATGGAGGCCGTTTAAGGTACGAAATAATTATCCAAATTCAAAAGTATGGTGTTTTTCTGAAAGGGGAGAACCTAAGCTTTAATTTAGATATAAATTTATCGGCCTAGCTTGAAAACTTTAAAAGTTATTCCCAACAATAGAAATGTTTTGTTTTTGTAACAGTGTAGTGTGTTGTATTGTTTGCGGTGAAACCGCATGCAAGTTGACCGTATTTTACAGAGGGCTAAGTGTCCATGGAGGCCGTTTAAGGTACGAAATAATTATCCAAATTCAAAAGTATGGTGTTTTTCTGAAAGGGGAGAACCTAAGCTTTAATTTAGATATAAAATTATCGGCCTCCCTTGAATACTTGAAAAGTTATTCCCAACACTAGAAATGTTTTGTTTGAGTAAGACTGTATAGTGCTGTATTGTTTGCGGTGAAACAGCATGCAAGTTTACCGTATTTTACAGAGTACTAAGTGTCCATGGAGGCCGTTTAAGGTACGAAAACATTATCCAAATTCAAAGGTATGGTGTTTTTCTGAAAGGGGAGAACCTAAGCTTTAATTTAGATATAAATTTATCGGCCTCCATTGAAAACTTTAAAAGTTATTCCCAACACTAGAAATGTTTTGTTTGAGTAAGACTGTATAGTGCTGTATTGTTTGCGGTGAAACCGCATGCAAGTTGACCGTATTTTACAGAGAGCTAAGTGTCCATGGAGGCCGTTTAAGGTACGAAAAAAATTCCAAATTCAAAAGTATGGTGTTTTTCTGAAAGGGGAGAACCTCAGCTTTAATTTAGATATAAATTTATCGGCCTCCCTTGAAAACTGTAAAAGCTATTCCCAACCATAGAAATGTTTATTTCGTAAGACTGTATAGTGCTGTATTGTTTGCGGTGAAACCGCATGCAAGTTGACCGTATTTTACAGAGGGCTAAGTGTCCATGGAGGCCGTTTAAGGTACGAAATAATTATCCAAATTCAAAAGTATGGTGTTTTTCTGAAAGGGGAGAACCTAAGCTTTAATTTAGATATAAAATTATCGGCCTCCCTTGAAAAGTTTAAAAGTTATTCCCAACCCAAGAAATGTTTTGTTTGAGTAAGACTGTATAGTGCTGTATTGTTTCCAATGAAACCGCATGCAAGTTGACCGTATTTTACAGAGGGCTAAGTGTCCATGGAGGCCGTTTAAGGTACGAAAACATTATCCAAATTCAAAGGTATGGTGTTTTTCTGAAAAGGGAGAACCTAAGCTTCAATTTAGATATAAATTTATCGGCCTCCATTGAAAACTTTAAAATTTATTCCCAACAATAGAAATGTTTTTTTCGTAAGACTGTATAGTGCTGTATTGTTTGCGGTGAAACCACATGCAAGTTGACCGTATTTTACAGAGGGCTAAGTGTCACGGAGGCCGTTTAAGGTTCGAAATAATTATCCAAATTCAAAGGTATGATGTTTTTCTGAAAGGGGAGAACCTAAGCTTTAATTTAGATATAAAATTATCGGCCTCCCTTGAAAACTTTAAAAGTTATTCCCAACACTAGAAATGATTTGTTTGAGTAAGACTGTATAGTGCTGTATTGTTTGCGGTGAAACAGCATGCAAGTTTACCGTATTTTACAGAGTACTAAGTGTCCATGGAGGCCGTTTAAGGTACGAAAACATTATCCAAATTCAAAGGTATGGTGTTTTTCTGAAAGGGGAGAACCTAAGCTTTAATTTAGATATAAATTTATCGGCCTCCATTGAAAACTTTAAAAGTTATTCCCAACACTAGAAATGTTTTGTTTGAGCAAGACTGTATAGTGCTGTATTGTTTGCGGTGAAACCGCATGCAAGTTGACCGTATTTTACAGAGAGCTAAGTGTCCATGGAGGCCGTTTAAGGTACGAAAAAAATTCCAAATTCAAAAGTATGGTGTTTTTCTGAAAGGGGAGAACCTCAGCTTCAATTTAGCTATAAATTTATCAGCCTCCATTGAAATCTTTAAAAGTTATTCCCAACCATAGAAATGTTTTTTTCGTAAGACTGTATAGTGCTGTATTGTTTGCGGTGAAACCGCATGCAAGTTGACCGTATTTTACAGAGGGCTAAGTGTCCATGGAGGCCGATTAAGCTGCGAAAAAATTATCCAAATTCAAAAGTATGGTATTTTTCCGCAAGGGGAGAACCTAAGCTTTAATTTAGATATAAATTTATCGGCCTCCATTGAAAACTTTAAAAGTTATTCCCAACCCTAGAAATGTTTTGTTTGAGTAAGACTGTATAGTGCTGTATTGTTTCCAATGAAACCGCATGCAAGTTGACCGTATTTTACAGAGGGCTAAGTGTCCATGGAGGCCGTTTAAGGTACGAAAACATTATCCAAATTCAAAGGTATGGTGTTTTTCTGAAAAGGGAGAACCTAAGCTTCAATTTAGATATAAATTTATCGGCCTCCATTGAAAACTTTAAAAGTTATTCCCAACAATAGAAATGTTTTCTTCGTAAGACTGTATAGCGCTGTATTGTTTGCGGTGAAACCGCATGCAAGTTGACCGTATTTTACAGAGGGCTAAGTGTCATGGAGGCCGTTTAAGGTGCGAAATAATTATCCAAATTCAAAAGTATGATGTTTTTCTGAAAGGGGAGAACCTAAGCTTTAATTTAGAAATAAAATTATCGGCCTCCCTTGAAAACTTGAAAAGTTATTCCCAACACTAGAAATGTTTTGTTTGAGTAAGACTGTATAGTGCTGTATTGTTTGCGGTGAAACAGCATGCAAGTTTACCGTATTTTACAGAGTACTAAGTGTCCATGGAGGCCGTTTAAGGTACGAAATAATTATCCAAATTCAAAAGTATGGTGTTTTTCTGAAAGGGGAGAACCTACGCTTTAATTTAGATATAAATTTATCGGCCTCCATTGAAAACTTTAAAAGTTATTCCCAACCATAGAAATGTTTCGTAAGACTGTATAGTGCTGTATTGTTTGCGGTGAAACCGCATGCAAGTTGACCGTATTTTACAGAGGGCTAAGTGTCCATGGAGGCCGTTTAAGGTACGAAATAATTATCCAAATTCAAAAGTATGGTGTTTTTCTGAAAGGGGAGAACCTAAGCTTTAATTTAGATATAAATTTATCGGCCTCCCGTTGAAAACTTTAAAAGTTATTCCCAACAATAGAAATGTTTTGTTTGAGTAAGACTGTATAGTGTGTGTATTGTTTGCGGTGAAACCGCATGCAAGTTGACCGTATTTTACAGAGGGCTAAGTGTCCATGGAGGCCGTTTAACGAAATAATTATCCAAATTCAAAAGTATGGTGTTTTTCTGAAAGGGGAGAACCTAAGCTTTAATTTAGATATAAATTTATCGGCCTCCATTGAAAACTTTAAAAGTTATTCCCAACACTAGAAATGTTTTGTTTGAGTAAGACTGTATAGTGCTGTATTGTTTGCGGTGAAACCGCATGCAAGTTGACCGTATTTTACAGAGGGCTAAGTGTCCATGGAGGCCGTTTAAGGTACGAAAAAATTATCCAAATTCAAAAGTATGGTGTTTTTCTGAAAGGGGAGAACCTCAGCTTTAATTTAGATATAAATTTATCGGCCTCCCTTGAAAACTGTAAAAGCTATTCCCAAACATAGAAATGTTTATTTCGTAAGACTGTATAGTGCTGTATTGTTTGCGGTGAAACCGCATGCAAGTTGACCGTATTTTACAGAGGGCTAAGTGTCCATGGAGGCCGTTTAAGGTACGAAATAATTATCCAAATTCAAAAGTATGGTGTTTTTCTGAAAGGGGAGAACCTAAGCTTTAATTTAGATATAAAATTATCGGCCTCCCTTGAAAACTTTAAAAGTTATTCCCCACACGAGAAAAGTTTTGTTTGAGTAAATCTATATAGTGCTGTATTGTTTGCGGTGAAACCGCATGCAAGTTGACCGTATTTTACAGAGGGCTAAGTGTCCATGGAGGCCGTTTAAGGTACGAAATAATTATCCAAATTCAAAAGTATGGTGTTTTTCTGAAAGGGGAGAACCTAAGCTTTAATTTAGATATAAATTTATCGGCCTCCATTGAAAACTTTAAAAGTTATTCCCAACACTAGAAATGTTTTGTTTGAGCAAGACTGTATAGTGCTGTATTGTTTGCGGTGAAACCGCATGCAAGTTGACCGTATTTTACAGAGGGCTAAGTGTCCATGGAGGCCGTTTAAGGTACGAAAACATTATCCAAATTCAAAAGTATGATGTTTTTCTGAAAGGGGAGAACCTAAGCTTTAATTTAGATATAAATTTATCGGCCTCCCTTGAAAACTTTAAAAGTTATTCCCAAACATAGAAATGTATTTTTCGTAAGACTGTATAGTGCTGTATTGTTTGCGGTGAAACCGCATGCAAGTTGACCGTATTTTACAGAGGGCTAAGTGTCCATGGAGGCCGTTTAAGGTACGAAAAAATTATCCAAATTCAAAAGTATGGTGTTTTTCTGAAAGGGAGAACCTAAGCTTTAATTTAGATATAAATTTATCGGCCTCCATTGAAAACTTTAAAAGTTATTCCCAACAATAGAAATGTTTTTTCATAAGACTGTATAGTGCTGTATTGTTTGCAGTGGAACCGCATGCAAGTTGTCCGTATTTTACAGAGGGCTAAGTGTCCATGGAGGCCTTTTAAGGTATGAAATAATTATCCAAATTCAAAAGTATGGTGTTTTTCTGAAAGGGGAGAACCTAAGCTTTAAATTAGATATAAATTTATCGGCGTTCCTTGAAAACTTTAAAAGTTATTCCCAACCCTAGATATGTTTTGTTTGAGTAAGACTGTATAGTGCTGTATTGTTTGCGGTGAAACCGCTTGCAAGTTGACGGTATTTTACAGAGGGCTAAGTGTCCATGGAGGCCGTTTAAGGTACGAAAACATTATCCAAATTCAAAGGTATGGTGTTTTTCTGAAAAGGGAGAACCTAAGCTTTAATTTAGATATAAATTTATCGGCCTCCCTTGAAAACTTTAAAAGTTATTCCCAACACTAGAAATGTTTTGTTTGAGTAAGACTGTATAGTGCTGTATTGTTTGCGGTGAAACCGCATGCAAGTTGACCGTATTTTACAGAGGGCTAAGTGTCCATGGAGGCCGTTTAAGGTACGAAAACATTATCCAAATTCAAAAGTATGATGTTTTTCTGAAAAGGGAGAACCTAAGCTTTAATTTAGATATAAATTTATCGGCCTCCATTGAAAACTTTAAAAGTTATTCCCAACCATAGAAAAAAAATTTTCGTAAGACTGTATAGTGCTGTATTGTTTGCGGTGAAACCGCATGCAAGTTGACCGTATTTTACAGAGGGCTAAGTGTCCATGGAGGCCGTTTAAGGTACGAAATAATTATCCAAATTCAAAAGTATGGTGTTTTTCTGAAAGGGGAGAACCTAAGCTTTAATTTAGATATAAATTTATCGGCCTCCTTGAAAACTTTAAAAGTTATTCCCAACACTAGAAATGTTTTGTTTGAGTAAGACTGTATAGTGCTGTATTGTTTGCGGTGAAACCGCATGCAAGTTGACCGTATTTTACAGAGGGCTAAGTGTCCATGGAGGCCGTTTAAGGTACGAAATAATTATCCAAATTCAAAAGTATGGTGTTTTTCTGAAAGGGGAGAACCTAAGCTTTAATTTAGATATAAATTTATCGGCCTCCATTGAAAACTTTAAAAGTTATTCCCAACAATAGAAATGTTTTGTTTGAGCAAGACTGTATAGTGCTGTATTGTTTGCGGTGAAACCGCATGCAAGTTGACCGTATTTTACAGAGGGCTAAGTGTCCATGGAGGCCGTTTAAGGTACGAAAAAATTATCCAAATTCAAAAGTATTGTGTTCTGAAAGGGAGAACCTAAGCTTTAATTTAGATATAAATTTATCGGCCTCCTTGAAAACTTTAAAGTTATTCCCAACCATAGAAATGTTTTGTTTGAGTAAGACTGTATAGTGCTGTATTGTTTGCGGTGAAACCGCATGCAAGTTGACCGTATTTTAGAGAGGGCTAAGTGTCCATGGAGGCCGTTTAAGGTACGAAATAATTATCCAAATTCAAAAGTATGGTGTTTTTCTGAAAGGGGAGAACCTAAGCTTTAATTTAGATATAAAATTATCGGCCTCCATTGAAAACTTTAAAAGTTATTCCCAACACTAGAAATGTTTTGTTTGAGTAAGACTGTATAGTGCTGTATTGTTTGCGGTGAAACCGCATGCAAGTTGACCGTATTTTACAGAGGGCTAAGTGTCCATGGAGGCCGTTTAAGGTACGAAAAAATTATCCAAATTCAAAGGTATGGTGTTTTTCGGAGAGGGAGAACCTAAGCTTTAATTTAGATATAAATTTATCGGCTTCCATTGAAAACTTTAAAAGTTATTCCCAACACTAGAAATGTTTTGTTTGAGTAAGACTGTATAGTGCTGTATTGTTTGCGGTGAAACCGCATGCAAGTTGACCGTATTTTACAGAGGGCTAAGTGTCCATGGAGGCCGTTTAAGGTACGAAAAAATATCCAAATTCAAAGTATGGTGTTTTTCTGAAAGGGAGAACCTAAGCTTTAATTTAGATATAAATTTATCGGCCTCCCTTGAAAACTTTAAAAGTTATTCCCAACCATAGAAATGTTTATTTCGTAAGACTGTATAGTGCTGTATTGTTTGCGGTGAAACCGCATGCAAGTTGACCGTATTTTACAGAGGGCTAAGTGTCCATGGAGGCCGTTTAAGGTACGAAATAATTATCCAAATTCAAAAGTATGGTGTTTTTCTGAAAGGGGAGAACCTAAGCTTTAATTTAGATATAAATTTATCGGCCTCCATTGAAAACTTTAAAAGTTATTCCCAACACTAGAAATGTTTTGTTTGAGCAAGACTGTATAGTGCTGTATTGTTTGCGGTGAAACCGCATGCAAGTTGACCGTATTTTACAGAGGGCTAAGTGTCCATGGAGGCCGTTTAAGGTACGAAATAATTATCCAAATTCAAAAGTATGATGTTTTTCTGAAAGGGGAGAACCTAAGCTTTAATTTAGAAATAAAATTATCGGCCTCCCTTGAAAACTTGAAAAGTTATTCCCAACACTAGAAATGTTTTGTTTGAGCAAGACTGTATAGTGCTGTATTGTTTGCGGTGAAACCGCATGCAAGTTGACCGTATTTTACAGAGAGCTAAGTGTCCATGGAGGCCGTTTAAGGTACGAAAAAAATTCCAAATTCAAAAGTATGGTGTTTTTCTGAAAGGGGAGAACCTCAGCTTTAATTTAGATATAAATTTATCGGCCTCCCTTGAAAACTGTAAAAGCTATTCCCAACCATAGAAATGTTTATTTCGTAAGACTGTATAGTGCTGTATTGTTTGCGGTGAAACCGCATGCAAGTTGACCGTATTTTACAGAGGGCTAAGTGTCCATGGAGGCCGTTTAAGGTACGAAATAATTATCCAAATTCAAAAGTATGGTGTTTTTCTGAAAGGGGAGAACCTAAGCTTTAATTTAGATATAAAATTATCGGCCTCCCTTGAAAAGTTTAAAAGTTATTCCCAACCCAAGAAATGTTTTGTTTGAGTAAGACTGTATAGTGCTGTATTGTTTGCGGTGAAACCGCATGCAAGTTGACCGTATTTTACAGAGGGCTAAGTGTCCATGGAGGCCGTTTAAGGTACGAAAACATTATCCAAATTCAAAGGTATGGTGTTTTTCTGAAAAGGGAGAACCTAAGCTTCAATTTAGATATAAATTTATCGGCCTCCATTGAAAACTTTAAAAGTTATTCCCAACAATAGAAATGTTTTCTTCGTAAGACTGTATAGCGCTGTATTGTTTGCGGTGAAACCGCATGCAAGTTGACCGTATTTTACAGAGGGCTAAGTGTCCATGGAGGCCGTTTAAGGTACGAAATAATTATCCAAATTCAAAAGTATGGTGTTTTTCTGAAAGGGGAGAACCTAAGCTTTAATTTAGATATAAAATTATCGGCCTCCCTTGAAAACTTGAAAAGTTATTCCCAACACTAGAAATGTTTTGTTTGAGCAAGACTGTATAGTGCTGTATTGTTTGCGGTGAAACCGCATGCAAGTTGACCGTATTTTACAGAGTACTAAGTGTCCATGGAGGCCGTTTAAGGTACGAATTATTATCCAAATTCAAAAGTATGGTGTTTTTCTGAAAGGGGAGAACCTCAGCTTTAATTTAGATATAAATTTATCGGCCTCCCTTGAAAACTGTAAAAGCTATTCCCAACCATAGAAATGTTTATTTCGTAAGACTGTATAGTGCTGTATTGTTTGCGGTGAAACCGCATGCAAGTTGACCGTATTTTACAGAGGGCTAAGTGTCCATGGAGGCCGTTTAAGGTACGAAATAATTATCCAAATTCAAAAGTATGGTGTTTTTCTGAAAGGGGAGAACCTAAGCTTTAATTTAGATATAAAATTATCGGCCTCCCTTGAATACTTGAAAAGTTATTCCCAACACTAGAAATGTTTTGTTTGAGTAAGACTGTATAGTGCTGTATTGTTTCCAATGAAACCGCGTGCAAGTTGACCGTATTTTACAGAGGGCTAAGTGTCCATGGAGGCCGTTTAAGGTACGAAAACATTATCCAAATTCAAAGGTATGGTGTTTTTCTGAAAGGGGAGAACCTAAGCTTTAATTTAGATATAAATTTATCGGCCTCCATTGAAAACTTTAAAAGTTATTCCCAACAATAGAAATGTTTTTTTCGTAAGACTGTATAGTGCTGTATTGTTTGCGGTGAAACCGCATGCAAGTTGACCGTATTTTACAGAGGGCTAAGTGTCCATGGAGGCCGTTTAAGTGCGAAATAATTATCCAAATTCAAAAGTATGGTGTTTTTCTGAAAGGGAGAACCTAAGCTTTAATTTAGATATAAATTTATCGGCCTCCCTTGAAAACTTTAAAAGTTATTCCCAACCATAGAAATGTTTATTGTAAGACTGTATAGCGCTGTATTGTTTGCGGTGAAACCGCATGCAAGTTGACCGTATTTTACAGAGGGCTAAGTGTCCATGGAGGCCGTTTAAGGTACGAAATAATTATCCAAATTCAAAGTATGGTGTTTTTCTGAAAGGGGAGAACCTAAGCTTTAATTTAGATATAAATTTATCGGCCTCCATTGAAAACTTTAAAAGTTATTCCCAACAATAGAAATGTTTTTTCATAAGACTGTATAGTGCTGTATTGTTTGCGGTGAAACCGCATGCAAGTTGACCGTATTTTACAGAGGGCTAAGTGTCCATGGAGGCCGTTTAAGGTACGAAATAATTATCCAAATTCAAAAGTATGGTGTTTTTCTGAAAGGGGAGAACCTAAGCTTTAATTTAGATATAAAATTATCGGCCTCCCTTGAAAACTTTAAAAGTTATTCCCAACACTAGAAATGTTTTGTTTGAGTAAGACTGTATAGTGCTGTATTGTTTGCGGTGAAACCGCATGCAAGTTGACCGTATTTTAGAGAGGGCTAAGTGTCCATGGAGGCCGTTGCTGTACGAAAAATCCAAATTCAAAAGTATGGTGTTTTTCTGAAAGGGAGAACCTAAGCTTTAATTTAGATATAAATTTATCGGCCTCCTTGAAAACTTTAAAAGTTATTCCCAACCACTAGAAATGTTTATTTCGTAAGACTGTATAGTGCTGTATTGTTTGCGGTGAAACCGCATGCAAGTTGACCGTATTTTACAGAGGGCTAAGTGTCCATGGAGGCCGTTTAAGGTACGAAATAATTATCCAAATTCAAAAGTATGGTGTTTTTCTGAAAGGGGAGAACCTAAGCTTTAATTTAGATATAAATTTATCGGCCTCCCTTGAAAACTTTAAAAGTTATTCCCAACCCAAGAAATGTTTTGTTTGAGTAAGACTGTATAGTGCTGTATTGTTTGCGGTGAAACCGCATGCAAGTTGACCGTATTTTACAGAGGGCTAAGTGTCCATGGAGGCCGTTTAAGGTACGAAAACATTATCCAAATTCAAAGGTATGGTGTTTTTCTGAAAAGGGAGAACCTAAGCTTCAATTTAGATATAAATTTATCGGCCTCCATTGAAAACTTTAAAAGTTATTCCCAACAATAGAAATGTTTTCTTCGTAAGACTGTATAGCGCTGTATTGTTTGCGGTGAAACCGCATGCAAGTTGACCGTATTTTACAGAGGGCTAAGTGTCATGGAGGCCGTTTAAGGTGCGAAATAATTATCCAAATTCAAAAGTATGATGTTTTTCTGAAAGGGGAGAACCTAAGCTTTAATTTAGAAATAAAATTATCGGCCTCCCTTGAAAACTTGAAAAGTTATTCCCAACACTAGAAATGTTTTGTTTGAGCAAGACTGTATAGTGCTGTATTGTTTGCGGTGAAACCGCATGCAAGTTGACCGTATTTTACAGAGAGCTAAGTGTCCATGGAGGCCGTTTAAGGTACGAAAAAAATTCCAAATTCAAAAGTATGGTGTTTTTCTGAAAGGGGAGAACCTAAGCTTTAATTTAGATATAAATTTATCGGCCTCCCTTGAAAACTTTAAAAGTTATTCCCAACACTAGAAATGTTTATTTCGTAAGACTGTATAGTGCTGTATTGTTTGCGGTGAAACCGCATGCAAGTTGACCGTATTTTACAGAGGGCTAAGTGTCCATGGAGGCCGTTTAAGGTACGAAATAATTATCCAAATTCAAAAGTATGGTGTTTTTCTGAAAGGGGAGAACCTAAGCTTTAATTTAGATATAAAATTATCGGCCTCCCTTGAAAACTTTAAAAGTTATTCCCAACCATAGAAATGTTTTGTTTGAGTAAGACTGTATAGTGCTGTATTGTTTGCGGTGAAACCGCATGCAAGTTGACCGTATTTTACAGAGGGCTAAGTGTCCATGGAGGCCGTTTAAGGTACGAAAACATTATCCAAATTCAAAGGTATGGTGTTTTTCTGAAAAGGGAGAACCTAAGCTTCAATATATATATAAAATTATCGGCCTCCATTTAAAAGTTTAAAAGTTATTCCCAACACTAGAAATGTTTTGTTTGAGCAAGACTGTATAGTGCTGTATTGTTTGCGGTGAAACCGCATGCAAGTTGACCGTATTTTACAGAGGGCTAAGTGTCCATGGAGGCCGTTTAAGGTACGAAATAATTATCCAAATTCAAAAGTATAGGTGTTTTTTCTGAAAGGGAGAACCTAAGCTTTAATTTAGATATAAATTTATCGGCCTCCATTGAAAACTTTACAAGTTATTCCCAACACTAGAAATGTTTGTGTTTGAGTAAGACTGTATAGTGTTGTATTGTTTGCGGTGAAACCGCATGCAAGTTGGACCGTATTTTACAGAGGGCTAAGTGTCCATGGAGGCCGTTTAAGGTACGAAATAATTATCCAAATTCAAAAGTATGGTGTTTTTCTGAAAGGGGAGAACCTAAGCTTTAATTTAGATATAAATTTATCGGCCTCCCTTGAAAACTTTAAAAGTTATTCCCAACCATAGAAATGTTTATTTAGTAAGACTGTATAGTGCTGTATTGTTTGCGGTGAAACCGCATGCAAGTTGACCGTATTTTACAGAGGGCTAAGTGTCCATGGAGGCCGTTTAAGGTACGAAATAATTATCCAAATTCAAAAGTATGGTGTTTTTCTGAAAGGGGAAAACCTAAGCTTTAATTTAGATATAAAATTATCGGCCTCCCTTGAAAACTTTAAAAGTTATTCCCAACCATAGAAATGTTTTGTTTCGTAAGACTGTATAGTGCTGTATTGTTTGCGGTGAAACCGCATGCAAGTTGACCGTATTTTACAGAGGGCTAAGTGTCCATGGAGGCCGTTTAAGGTACGAAATAATTATCCAAATTCAAAAGTATGTAGTTTTTCTGAAAGGGGAGAACCTAAGCTTTAATTTAGATATAAAATTATCGGCCTCCATTGAAAACTTTTTTAGTTATTCCCATCAATAGATTGTTTTCTTTGAGTCAGACTGTATAGTGCTGTATTGTTTGCGGTGAAACCGCATGCAAGTTGACCGTATTTTACAGAGGGCTATGTGTCCATGGAGGCCGTTTAAGGTACGAAATAATTATCCAAATTCAAAAGTATGGTGTTTTTCTGAAAGGTGAGAACCTAAGCTTTATTTTAGATATAAAATTATCGGCCTCCATTGAAAACTTTAGAAGTTATTCCCAACACTAGAAATGCTTTGTTTGAGTAAGACTGTATAGTGTTGTATTGTTTGCGGTGAAACCGCATGCAAGTTGACCGTATTTTACAGAGGGCTAAGTGTCCATGGAGGCCGTTTAAGGTACGAAATAATTATCCAAATTCAAAAGTATTGGGTTTTTCTGAAAGGGGAGAACCTAAGCTTTAATTTAGATATAAAATTATCGGCCTCCCTTGAAAACTTTAAAAGTTATTCCCAACCATAGAAATGTTTGTTTTGTAACACTGTATAGTGCTGTATTGTTTGCGGTGAAACCGCATGCAAGTTGACCGTATTTTACAGAGGGCTAAGTGTCCATGGAAGCCGTTTAAGGTATGAAATAATTATCCAAATTCAAAAGTATTGGGTTTTTCTGAAATGGGAGAACCTAAGCTTAAGATATAA
>JAQQFT010000023.1:846535-863916 GCA_029582265.1 Zoroaster sp. YZ-2022
AAAAATTCCAAATTCAAAAGTATGGTGTTTTTCTGAAAGGGAGAACCTAAGCTTTAATTTAGATATAAAATTATCGGCCTCCCTTGAAAACTTTAAAAGTTATTCCCAACCATAGAATTTTTTTTTTGTAACACTGTATAGTGCTGTATTGTTTGCGGTGAAACCGCATGCAAGTTGACGGTATTTTACAGAGGGCTAAGTGTCCATGGAGGCCGTTTAAGGTACGAAAAAATTATCCAAATTCAAAAGTATGGTGTTTTTCTGAAAGGGGAGAACCTAAGCTTTAATTTAGATATAAATTATCGGCCTCCCTTGAAAACTTTAAAAGTTATTCCCAACCATAGAAATGTTTTTTGTAACTCTGTATAGTGTTGTATTGTTTGCGGTGAAACCGCATGCAAGTTGACGGTATTTTACAGAGGGCTAAGTGTCCATGGAGGCCGTTTAAGGTACGAAAAAATTATCCAAATTCAAAAGTATGGTGTTTTTCTGAAAGGGAGAACGTAAGCTTTAATTTAGATATAAAATTATCGGCCTCCCTTGAAAACTTTAAAAGTTATTCCCAACCATAGAAATGTTTTTTTTGTAACACTGTATAGTGCTGTATTGTTTGCGGTGAAACCGCATGCAAGTTGACGGTATTTTACAGAGGGCTAAGTGTCCATGGAGGCCGTTTAAGGTACGAACAAATTATCCAAATTCAAAAGTATGGTGTTTTTCTGAAAGGGGAGAACCTAAGCTTTAATTTAGATATAAAATTATCGGCCTCCCTTGAAAACTTTAAAAGTTATTCCCAACCATAGAAATGATTTTTTGTGTAACACTGTATAGTGCTGTATTGTTTGCGGTGAAACCGCATGCAAGTTGACGGTATTTTACAGAGGGCTAAGTGTCAATGGAGGCCGTTTAAGGTACGAAAAAATTATCCAAATTCAAAAGTATGGTGTTTTTCTGAAAGGGGAGAACCTAAGCTTTAATTTAGATATAAAATTATCGGCCTCCCTTGAAAACTTTAAAAGTTATTCCCAACCATAGAAATGTATTTTTTTGTAAAACTGTATAGTGCTGTATTGTTTGCGGTGAAACCGCATGCAAGTTGACGGTATTTTACAGAGGGCTAAGTGTCCATGGAGGCCGTTTAAGGTACGAAAACATTATCCAAATTCAAAACTATGGTGTTTTTCTGAAAGGGGAGAACCTAAGCTTTAATTTAGATATAAAATTATCGGCCTCCCTTGGAAACTTTAAAAGTTATTCCCAACCCTAGAAATGTTTTTTTTGTAACACTGTATAGTGCTGTATTGTTTGCGGTGAAACCGCATGCAAGTTGACGGTATTTTACAGAGGGCTAAGTGTCCATGGAGGCCGTTTAAGGTACGAAATAAATTCCAAATTCAAAAGTATGGTGTTTTTCTGAAAGGGGAGAACGTAAGCTTTAATTTAGATATAAAATGATCGGCCTCCCTTGAAAACTTTAAAAGTTATTCCCAACCATAGAAATGATTTTTTTGTAACACTGTATAGTGCTGTATTGTTTGCGGTGAAACCGCATGCAAGTTGACGGTATTTTACAGAGGGCTAAGTGTCCATGGAGGCCGTTTAAGGTACGAAAAATTATCCAAATTCAAAAGTATGGTGTTTTTCTGAAAGGGGAGAACCTAAGCTTTAATTTAGATATAAAATTATCGGCCTCCCTTGAAAACTTTAAAAGTTATTCCCAACCATAGAAATGTTTTTTTTGTAACACTGTATAGTGCTGTATTGTTTGCGGTGAAACCGCATGCAAGTTGACGGTATTTTACAGAGGGCTAAGTGTCCATGGAGGCCGTTTAAGGTACGAAAAAATTATCCAAATTCAAAAGTATGGTGTTTTTCTGAAAGGGGAGAACCTAAGCTTTAATTTAGATATAAAATTATCGGCCTCCCTTGAAAACTTTAAAAGTTATTCCCAACCATAGAAATGTTTTTTTTGTAACACTGTATAGTGCTGTATTGTTTGCGGTGAAACCGCATGCAAGTTGACGGTATTTTACAGAGGGCTAAGTGTCCATGGAGGCCGTTTAAGGTACGAAAAAATTATCCAAATTCAAAAGTATGGTGTTTTTCTGAAAGGGGAGAACCTAAGCTTTAATTTAGATATAAAATTATAGGTTCTCCCTTGAAAACTTTAAAAGTTATTCCCAACCATAGAAATGTTTTTTTGTAACACTGTATAGTGCTGTATTGTTTGCGGTGAAACCGCATGCAAGTTGACGGTATTTTACAGAGGGCTAGTGTCCATGGAGGCCGTTTAAGGTACGAAAAAAATATCCAAATTCAAAAGTATGGTGTTTTTCTGAAAGGGGAGAACCTAAGCTTTAATTTAGATATAAAATTATCGGCCTCCCTTGAAAACTTTAAAAGTTATTCCCAACCATAGAAATGATTTTTTTGTAACACTGTATAGTGCTGTATTGTTTGCGGTGAAACCGCATGCAAGTTGACGGTATTTTACAGAGGGCTATGTCCATGGAGGCCGTTTAAGGTACGAAAAATTATCCAAATTCAAAAGTATGGTGTTTTCTGAAAGGGGAGAACCTAAGCTTTAATTTAGATATAAAATTATCGGCCTCCCTTTGAAAACTTTAAAAGTTATTCCCAACCATAGAAATGTTTTTTTTTGTAACACTGTATAGTGCTGTATTGTTTGCGGTGAAACCGCATGCAAGTTGACGGTATTTTACAGAGGGCTAAGTGTCCATGGAGGCCGTTTAAGGTACGAAAAATTATCCAAATTCAAAAGTATGGTGTTTTTCTGAAAGGAGAACCTAAGCTTTAATTTAGATATAAAATTATCGGCCTCCCTTGAAAACTTTAAAAGTTATTCCCAACCCTAGAAATGTTTTTTTTTGTAACACTGTATAGTGTTGTATTGTTTGCGGTGAAACCGCATGCAAGTTGACGGTATTTTACAGAGGGATATGTCCATGGAGGCCGTTTAAGGTACGAAAAAATTATCCAAATTCAAAAGTATGGTGTTTTTCTGAAAGGGGAGAACCTAAGCTTTAATTTAGATATAAAATTATCGGCACTTCTTGAAAACTTTAAAAGTTATTCCCAACCATAGAAATGTTTTTTTTTGTAACACTGTATAGTGATGTATTGTTTGCGGTGAAACCGCATGCAAGTTGACGGTATTTTACAGAGGGCTAAGTGTCCATGGAGGCCGTTTAAGGTACGAAAAATGTTTCCAAATTCAAAAGTATGGTGATGTTCTGAAATGGGAGAACCTAAGCTTTAATTTAGATATAAAATTATCGGCCTCTCTTGAAAACTTTAAAAGTTATTCCCAACCATAGAAATGATTTTTTGTGTAACACTGTATAGTGCTGTATTGTTTGCGGTGAAACCGCATGCAAGTTGACGGTATTTTACAGAGGGCTAAGTGTCCATGGAGGCCGTTTAAGGTACGAAAAAATTATCCAAATTCAAAAGTATGGTGTTTTTCTGAAAGGGGGTGACCATAAGCTTTAATTTAGATATAAAATTATCGGCCTCCCTTGAAAACTTTAAAAGTTATTCCCAAACATAGAAATGTATTTTTTTGTAAAACTGTATAGTGCTGTATTGTTTGCGGTGAAACCGCATGCAAGTTGACGGTATTTTACAGAGGGCTAAGTGTCCATGGAGGCCGTTTAAGGTACGAAAACATTATCCAAATTCAAAACTATGGTGTTTTTCTGAAAGGGGAGAACCTAAGCTTTAATTTAGATATAAAATTATCGGCCTCCCTTGAAAACTTTAAAAGTTATTCCCAACCATAGAAATCTTTTTTTTTGTAACACTGTATAGTGCTGTATTGTTTGCGGTGAAACCGCATGGAAGTTGACGGTATTTTACAGAGGGCTAAGTGTCCATGGAGGCCGTTTAAGGTACGAAATAAATTCCAAATTCAAAAGTATGGTGTTTTTCTGAAAGGGGAGAACGTAAGCTTTAATTTAGATATAAAATGATCGGCCTCCCTTGAAAACTTTAAAAGTTATTCCCAACCATAGAAATGTTGTTTTTTGTAACACTGTATAGTGCTGTATTGTTTGCGGTGAAACCGCATGCAAGTTGACGGTATTTTACAGAGGGCTAAGTGTCCATGGAGGCCGTTTAAGGTACGAAAAAATTATCCAAATTCAAAAGTATGGTGTTTTTCTGAAAGGGGAGAACCTAAGCTTTAATTTAGATATAAAATTATCGGCCTCCCTTGAAAACTTTAAAAGTTATTCCCAACCATAGAAATGTTTTTTGTAACACTGTATAGTGCTCTATTGTTTGCGGTGAAACCGCATGCAAGTTGACGGTATTTTACAGAGGGCTACATGGAGGCCGTTTCAGGTACGAAAATATTATCCAAATTCAAAAGTATGTTGTTTTTCTGAAAGGTAAGAACCTAAGCTTTAATTTAGATATAAAATGATCGGCCTCCCTTGAAAACTTTAAAAGTTATTCCCAACCATAGAAATCTTTTTTTTGTAATACTGTATAGTGTTGTATTGTTTGCGGTGAAACCGCATGCAAGTTGACGGTATTTTACAGAGGGCTAAGTGTCCATGGAGGCCGTTTAAGGTACGAAAATATTTTCCAAATTCAAAAGTATTCTTTTTTTCTGAAAGGGAGAACCTAAGCTTTAATTTAGATATAAAATTATCGGCCTCCCTTGAAAACTTTAAAAGTTATTCCCAACCATAGAAATGTTTTGTTTTGTAACACTGTATAGTGCTGTATTGTTTGCGGTGAAACCGCATGCAAGTTGACGGTATTTTACAGAGGGCTATGTCCATGGAGGCCGTTTAAGGTACGAAAAAATTATCCAAATTCAAAAGTATGGTGTTTTTCTGAAAGGGAGAACCTAAGCTTTAATTTAGATATACAATTATCGGCCTCCCTTGAAAACTTTAAAAGTTATTCCCAACCATAGAAATGATTTTGTGTGTATAACTTTATAGTGGTGTATTGTTTGAGGTGAAACAGCATGCAAGTTGACGGTATTTACCGATGGCTAAGTGTCCATGGAGGCCGTTTAAGGTACGAAAAAATTATCCAAATTCAAAAGTATGGTGTTTTTCTGAAATGGGAGAACCTAAGCTTTAATTTAGATATAAAATTATCGGCCTCCCTTGAAAACTTTAAAAGTTATTCCCAACCATAGAAATGTATTTTTTTTGTAACACTGTATAGTGCTGTATTGTTTGCGGTGAAACCGCATGCAAGTTGACGGTATTTTACAGAGGGCTAAGTGTCCATGGAGGCCGTTTAAGGTACGAAAACATTATCCAAATTCAAAAGTATGGTGTTTTTCTGAAAGGGGAGAACCTAAGCTTTAATTTAGATATAAAATTATCGGCCTCCCTTGAAAACTTTAAAAGTTATTCCCAACCATAGAAATCTTTTTTTTGTAACACTGTATAGTGCTGTAATGTTTGCGGTGAAACCGCATGGAAGTTGACGGTATTTTACAGAGGGCTAAGTGTCCATGGAGGCCGTTTAAGGTACGAAAAAAAATTCCAAATTCAAAAGTATGGTGTTTTTCTGAAAGGGGAGAACGTAAGCTTTAATTTAGATATAAAATGATCGGCCTCCCTTGAAAACTTTAAAAGTTATTCCCAACCATAGAAATGTTTTGTTTTGTAACACTGTATAGTGCTGTATTGTTTGCGGTGAAACCGCATGCAAGTTGACGGTATTTTACAGAGGGCTAAGTGTCCATGGAGGCCGTTTAAGGTACGAACAAATTATCCAAATTCAAAAGTATGGTGTTTTTCTGAAAGGGGAGAACCTAAGCTTTAATTTAGATATAAAATTATCGGCCTCCCTTGAAAACTTTAAAAGTTATTCCCAACCATAGAAATGATTTTTTGTGTAACACTGTATAGTGCTGTATTGTTTGCGGTGAAACCGCATGCAAGTTGACGGTATTTTACAGAGGGCTATGTCCATGGAGGCCGTTTAAGGTACGAAAATTATCCAAATTCAAAAGTATGGTGTTTTTCTGAAAGGGGAGAACCTAAGCTTTAATTTAGATATAAAATTATCGGCCTCCCTTGAAAACTTTAAAAGTTATTCCCAACCATAGAAATGATTTTTTTTGTAACACTGTATAGTGCTGTATTGTTTGCGGTGAAACCGCATGCAAGTTGACGGTATTTTACAGAGGGCTAAGTGTCCATGGAGGCCGTTTAAGGTACGAAAACATTATCCAAATTCAAAAGTATGGTGTTTTTCTGAAAGGGGAGAACCTAAGCTTTAATTTAGATATAAAATTATCGGCCTCCCTTGAAAACTTTAAAAGTTATTCCCAACCATAGAAATGTTTTTTTTTGTAACACTGTATAGTGCTGTATTGTTTGCGGTGAAACCGCATGCAAGTTGACGGTATTTTACAGAGGGCTAAGTGTCCATGGAGGCCGTTTAAAGTACGAAAATATTTTCCAAATTCAAAAGTATGGTGTTTTTCTGAAAGGGGAGAACCTAAGCTTTAATTTAGATATAAAATTATCGGCCTCCCTTGAAAACTTTAAAAGTTATTCCCAACCATAGAAATGTTTTGTTTTGTAACACTGTATAGTGCTGTATTGTTTGCGGTGAAACCGCATGCAAGTTGACGGTATTTTAAAGAGGGCTAAGTGTACATGGAGGCCGTTTAAGGTACGAAATAATTATCCAAATTCAAATGTATGGTGTTTTTCTGAAAGGGGAGAACCTAAGCTTTAATTTATATATAAAATTATCGGCCTCCCTTGAAAACTTTAAAAGTTATTCCCAACCATAGAAATCTTTTTTTGGTAACACTGTATAGTGCTGTAATGTTTGCGGTGAAACCGCATGGAAGTTGACGGTATTTTACAGAGGGCTAAGTGTCCATGGAGGCCGTTTAAGGTACGAAAACATTATCCAAATTCAAAACTATGGTGTTTTTCTGAAAGGGGAGAACCTAAGCTTTAATTTAGATATAAAATTATCGGCCTCCCTTGAAAACTTTAAAAGTTATTCCCAACCATAGAAATGATTTTTTTGTAACACTGTATAGTGCTGTATTGTTTGCGGTGAAACCGCATGCAAGTTGACGGTATTTTACAGAGGGCTAAGTGTCCATGGAGGCCGTTTAAGGTACGAAAAAATTATCCAAATTCAAAAGTATGGTGTTTTTCTGAAAGGGGAGAACCTAAGCTTTAATTTAGATATAAAATTATCGGCCTCCCTTGAAAACTTTAAAAGTTATTCCCAACCATAGAAATGTTTTTTTTTGTAACACTGTATAGTGCTGTATTGTTTGCGGTGAAACCGCATGCAAGTTGACGGTATTTTACAGAGGGCCATGGAGGCCGTTTAAGGTACGAAAATATTTTCCAAATTCAAAAGTATGGTGTTTTTCTGAAAGGGAAGAACCTAAGCTTTAATTTAGATATAAAATTATCGGCCTCCCTTGAAAACTTTAAAAGTTATTCCCAACCATAGAAATGTTTTTTTTGTAACACTGTATAGTGCTGTATTGTTTGCGGTGAACCGCATGGAAGTTGACGGTATTTTACAGAGGGCTATGTCCCATGGAGGCCGTTTAAGGTACGAAATAATTATCCAAATTCAAAAGTATGGTGTTTTTCTGAAAGGGGAGAACCTAAGCTTTATTTTAGATATAAAATTATCGGCCTCCCTTGAAAACTTTAAAAGTTATTCCCAACCATAGAAATGTTTTTTTTGTAACACTGTATAGTGCTGTATTGTTTGCGGTGAAACCGCATGGAAGTTGACGGTATTTTACAGAGGGCTAAGTGTCCATGGAGGCCGTTTAAGGTACGAAAACATTATCCAAATTCAAAAGTATGGTGTTTTTCTGAAAGGGGAGAACCTAAGCTTTAATTTAGATATAAAATTATCGGCCTCCCTTGAAAACTTTAAAAGTTATTCCCAACCATAGAAATGTTTTTTTTGTAACACTGTATAGTGCTGTATTGTTTGCGGTGAAACCGCATGCAAGTTGACGGTATTTTACAGAGGGCTATGTCTCCATGGAGGCCGTTTAAGGTACGAAATATTTATCCAAATTCAAAAGTATGGTGTTTTTCTGAAAGGGGAGAACCTAAGCTTTAATTTAGATATAAAATTATCGGCCTCCCTTGAAAACTTTAAAAGTTATTCCCAACCATAGAAATGTTTTTTTGTAACACTGTATAGTGCTGTATTGTTTGCGGTGAAACCGCATGCAAGTTGACGGTATTTTACAGAGGGCTAAGTGTCCATGGAGGCCGTTTAAGGTACGAAAAAATATCCAAATTCAAAAGTATGGTGTTTTTCTGAAAGGGGAGAACCTAAGCTTTAATTTAGATATAAAATTATCGGCCTCCCTTGAAAACTTTAAAAGTTATTCCCAACCATAGAAATGATTTTTTTTTGTAACACTGTATAGTGCTGTATTGTTTGCGGTGAAACCGCATGCAAGTTGACGGTATTTTACAGAGGGCTAAGTGTCCATGGAGGCCGTTTAATGTACGAAAAAATTATCCAAATTCAAAAGTATGGTGTTTTTCTGAAAGGGGAGAACCTAAGCTTTAATTTAGATATAAAATTATCGGCCTCCCTTGAAAACTTTAAAAGTTATTCCCAACCATAGAAATGTTTTTTGTAACACTGTATAGTGCTGTATTGTTTGCGGTGAAACCGCATGCAAGTTGACGGTATTTTACAGAGGGCTATGTGTTCATGGAGGCCGTTTAAGGTACGAAAGTATTATCCAAATTCAAAAGTATGGTGTTTTTCTGAAAGGGAAGAACCTAAGCTTTAATTTAGATATAAAATTATAGGCCTCCCTTGAAAACTTTAAAAGTTATTCCCAACCATAGAAATGTTTTTTTTGTAACACTGTATAGTGCTGTATTGTTTGCGGTGAAACCGCATGCAAGTTGACGGTATTTTACAGAGGGCTAAGCGTCCATGGAGGCCGTTTAAGGTACGAAATAATTATCCAAATTCAAAAGTATGGTGTTTTTCTGAAAGGGGAGAACCTAAGCTTTAATTTAGATATAAAATTATCGGCCTCCCTTGAAAACTTTAAAAGTTATTCCCAACCATAGAAATGTTTTTTTTGTAACACTGTATAGTGCTGTATTCTTTGCGGTGAAACCGCATGCAAGTTGACGGTATTTTACAGAGGGCTAAGTGTCCATGGAGGCCGTTTAAAGTACGAAAATATTTTCCAAATTCAAAAGTATGCTGTTTTTCTGAAAGGGAAGAACCTAAGCTTTAATTTAGATATAAAATTATCGGCCTCCCTTGAAAACTTTAAAAGTTATTCCCAACCATAGAAATGTTTTGTTTTGTAACACTGTATAGTGCTGTATTGTTTGCGGTGAAACCGCATGCAAGTTGACGGTATTTTACAGAGGGCTAAGTGTCCATGGAGGCCGTTTAAGGTACGAAATAATTATCCAAATTCAAAAGTATGGTGTTTTTCTGAAAGGGGAGAACCTAAGCTTTAATTTAGATATAAAATTATCGGCCTCCCTTGAAAACTTTAAAAGTTATTCCCAACCATAGAAATCTTTTTTTGTAACACTGTATAGTGCTGTAATGTTTGCGGTGAAACCGCATGGAAGTTGACGGTATTTTACAGAGGGCTAAGTGTCCATGGAGGCCGTTTAAGGTACGAAATAAATTCCAAATTCAAAAGTATGGTGTTTTTCTGAAAGGGGAGAACGTAAGCTTTAATTTAGATATAAAATGATCGGCCTCCCTTGAAAACTTTAAAAGTTATTCCCAACCATAGAAATGTTTTTTTTGTAACACTGTATAGTGCTGTATTGTTTGCGGTGAAACCGCATGCAAGTTGACGGTATTTTACAGAGGGCTAAGTGTCCATGGAGGCCGTTTAAGGTACGAAATAAATATCCAAATTCAAAAGTATGGTGTTTTTCTGAAAGGGGAGAACCTAAGCTTTAATTTAGATATAAAATTATCGGCCTCCCTTGAAAACTTTAAAAGTTATTCCCAACCATAGAAATGATTTTTTGTAACACTGTATAGTGCTGTATTGTTTGCGGTGAAACCGCATGCAAGTTGACGGTATTTTACAGAGGGCTAAGTGTCCATGGAGGCCGTTTAAGGTACGAAAAAATTATCCAAATTCAAAAGTATGGTGTTTTTCTGAAAGGGAGAACCTAAGCTTTAATTTAGATATAAAATTATCGGCCTCCCTTGAAAACTTTAAAAGTTATTCCCAACCATAGAAATGTATTTTTTTGTAAAACTGTATAGTGCTGTATTGTTTGCGGTGAAACCGCATGCAAGTTGACGGTATTTTACAGAGGGCTAAGTGTCCATGGAGGCCGTTTAAGGTACGAAAAATTATCCAAATTCAAAAGTATGGTGTTTTTCTGAAAGGGGAGAACCTAAGCTTTAATTTAGATATAAAATTATCGGCCTCCCTTGAAAACTTTAAAAGTTATTCCCAACCATAGAAATGTTTTGTTTTGTAACACTGTATAGTGCTGTATTGTTTGCGGTGAAACCGCATGCAAGTTGACGGTATTTTACAGAGGGCTATGTCCATGGAGGCCGTTTAAGGTACGAAAATATTATCCAAATTCAAAAGTATGGTGTTTTTCTGAAAGGGGAGAACCTAAGCTTTAATTTAGATATAAAATTATCGGCCTCCCTTGAAAACTTTAAAAGTTATTCCCAACCATAGAAATTTTTTTTGTAACACTGTATAGTGCTGTATTGTTTGCGGTGAAACCGCATGCAAGTTGACGGTATTTACAGAGGGCTATGTGTCCATGGAGGCCGTTTAAGGTACGAAATAATTATCCAAATTCAAAAGTATGGTGTTTTTCTGAAAGGGGAGAACCTACGATTTAATTTAGATATAAACTTATCGACCTCCCTTGAAAACTTTAAAAGTTATTCCCAACCATAAAAATGTTTTTTTTGTAACACTGTATAGTGCTGTATTGTTTGCGGTGAAACCGCATGCAAGTTGACGGTATTTTACAGAGGGCTATGTCCATGGAGGCCGTTTAAGGTACGAAATAATTATCCAAATTCAAAAGTATTGGGTTTTTCTGAAAGGGGAGAACCTAAGCTTTAATTTAGATATAAAATTATCGGCCTCCCTTTGAAAACTTTAAAAGTTATTCCCAACAATAGAAATGTTTTTTTGTAACACTGTATAGTGCTGCATTGTTTGCGGTGAAACCGCATGCAAGTTGACGGTATTTTACAGAGGGCTAAGTGTCCATGGAGGCCGTTTAAGGTACGAAAATATTATCCAAATTCAAAAGTATGGTGTTTTTCTGAAAGGGGAGAACCTAAGCTTTAATTTAGATATAAAATTATCGGCCTCCCTTGAAAACTTTAAAAGTTATTCCCAACCATAGAAATGTTTTTTTTGTAACACTGTATAGTGCTGTATTGTTTGCGGTGAAACCGCATGCAAGTTGACGGTATTTTACAGAGGGCAATGGAGGCCGTTTAAGGTACGAAATAATTATCCAAATTCAAATGTATGGTGTTTTTCTGAAAGGGGAGAACCTAAGCTTTAATTTAGATATAAAATTATCGGCCTCCCTTGAAAACTTTAAAAGTTATTCCCAACCATAGAAATGTTTTTTTTTGTAACACTGTATAGTGCTGTAATGTTTGCGGTGAAACCGCATGGAAGTTGACGGTATTTTACAGAGGGCTAAGTGTCCATGGAGGCCGTTTAAGGTACGAAATAAATTCCAAATTCAAAAGTATGGTGTTTTTCTGAAAGGGGAGAACGTAAGCTTTAATTTAGATATAAAATTATCGGCCTCCCTTTGAAAACTTTAAAAGTTATTCCCAACCATAGAAATGATTTTTTTGTAACACTGTATAGTGCTGTATTGTTTGCGGTGAAACCGCATGCAAGTTGACGGTATTTTACAGAGGGCTAAGTGTCCATGGAGGCCGTTTAAGGTACGAAAACATTATCCAAATTCAAAAGTATGGTGTTTTTCTGAAAGGGGAGAACCTAAGCTTTAATTTAGATATAAAATTATCGGCCTCCCTTGGAAACTTTAAAAGTTATTCCCAACCATAGAAATGTTTTTTGTAACACTGTATAGTGCTGTATTGTTTGCGGTGAAACCGCATGCAAGTTGACGGTATTTTACAGAGGGCTAAGTGTCCATGGAGGCCGTTTAAGGTACGAAAATATTATCCAAATTCAAAAGTATGGTGTTTTTCTGAAAGGGAAGAACCTAAGCTTTAATTTAGATATAAAATTATCGGCCTCCCTTGAAAACTTTAAAAGTTATTCCCAACCATAGAAATGTTTTTTTGTAACACTGTATAGTGCTGTATTGTTTGCGGTGAAACCGCATGCAAGTTGACGGTATTTTACAGAGGGCTAAGTGTCCATGGAGGCCGTTTAAGGTACGAAATAAATTCCAAATTCAAAAGTATGGTGTTTTTCTGAAAGGGGAGAACGTAAGCTTTAATTTAGATATAAAATGATCGGCCTCCCTTGAAAACTTTAAAAGTTATTCCCAACCATAGAAATGATTTTTTGTGTAACACTGTATAGTGCTGTATTGTTTGCGGTGAAACCGCATGCAAGTTGACGGTATTTTACAGAGGGCTAAGTGTCCATGGAGGCCGTTTAAGGTACGAAAACATTATCCAAATTCAAAACTATGGTGTTTTTCTGAAAGGGGAGAACCTAAGCTTTAATTTAGATATAAAATTATCGGCCTCCCTTGGAAACTTTAAAAGTTATTCCCAACCCTAGAAATGTTTTTTTTGTAACACTGTATAGTGCTGTATTGTTTGCGGTGAAACCGCATGCAAGTTGACGGTATTTTACAGAGGGCTAAGTGTCCATGGAGGCCGTTTAAGGTACGAAATAATTATCCAAATTCAAAAGTATGGTGTTTTTCTGAAAGGGGAGAACCTAAGCTTTAATTTAGATATAAAATTATCGGCCTCCCTTGAAAACTTTAAAAGTTATTCCCAACCATAGAAATGTTTTTTTTGTAACACTGTATAGTGCTGTATTGTTTGCGGTGAAACCGCATGGAAGTTGACGGTATTTTACAGAGGGCTAAGTGTCCATGGAGGCCGTTTAAGGTACGAAAACATTATCCAAATACAAAACTATGGTGTTTTTCTGAAAGGGAGAACCTAAGCTTTAATTTAGATATAAAATTATCGGCCTCCTTGGAAACTTTAAAAGTTATTCCCAACCCTAGAAATGTTTTTTTTTTAACACTGTATAGTGCTGTAATGTTTGCGGTGAAACCGCATGGAAGTTGACGGTATTTTACAGAGGGCTAAGTGTCCATGGAGGCCGTTTAAGGTACGAAATAAATTCCAAATTCAAAAGTATGGTGTTTTTCTGAAAGGGGAGAACGTAAGCTTTAATTTAGATATAAAATGATCGGCCTCCCTTGAAAACTTTAAAAGTTATTCCCAACCATAGAAATTATTTTTTGTGTAACACTGTATAGTGCTGTATTGTTTGCGGTGAAACCGCATGCAAGTTGACGGTATTTTACAGAGGGCTAAGTGTCCATGGAGGCCGTTTAAGGTACGAACAAATTATCCAAATTCAAAAGTATGGTGTTTTTCTGAAAGGGGAGAACCTAAGCTTTAATTTAGATATAAAATTATCGGCCTCCCTTGAAAACTTTAAAAGTTATTCCCAACCATAGAAATGATTTTTTTTGTAACACTGTATAGTGCTGTATTGTTTGCGGTGAAACCGCATGCAAGTTGACGGTATTTTACAGAGGGCTAAGTGTCCATGGAGGCCGTTTAAGGTACGAAAATATTTTCCAAATTCAAAAGTATGGTGTTTTTCTGAAAGGGGAGAACCTAAGCTTTAATTTAGATATAAAATTATCGGCCTCCCTTGAAAACTTTAAAAGTTATTCCCAACCATAGAAATGTTTTTTTGTAACACTGTATAGTGCTGTATTGTTTGCGGTGAAACCGCATGCAAGTTGACGGTATTTTACAGAGGGCTAAGTGTCCATGGAGGCCGTTTAAGGTACGAAAACATTATCCAAATTCAAAAGTATGGTGTTTTTCTGAAAGGGGAGAACCTAAGCTTTAATTTAGATATAAAATTATCGGCCTCCCTTGAAAACTTTAAAAGTTATTCCCAACCATAGAAATGTTTTGTTTTGTAACACTGTATAGTGCTGTATTGTTTGCGGTGAAACCGCATGCAAGTTGACGGTATTTTACAGAGGGCTAAGTGTCCATGGAGGCCGTTTAAGGTACGAAAAAATTATCCAAATTCAAAAGTATGGTGTTTTTCTGAAAGGGGAGAACCTAAGCTTTAATTTAGATATACAATTATCGGCCTCCCTTGAAAACTTTAAAAGTTATTCCCAACCATAGAAATGATTTTTTGTGTAACACTGTATAGTGCTGTATTGTTTGCGGTGAAACCGCATGCAAGTTGACGGTATTTTACAGAGGGCTAAGTGTCCATGGAGGCCGTTTAAGGTACGAAATAATTATCCAAATTCAAAAGTATGGTGTTTTTCTGAAAGGGGAGAACCTAAGCTTTAATTTAGATATAAAATTATCGGCCTCCCTTGAAAACTTTAAAAGTTATTCCCAACCATAGAAATGTTTTTTTGTAACACTGTATAGTGCTGTATTGTTTGCGGTGAAACCGCATGCAAGTTGACGGTATTTTACAGAGGGCTAAGTGTCAATGGAGGCCGTTTAAGGTACGAAAAAATTATCCAAATTCAAAAGTATGGTGTTTTTCTGAAAGGGGAGAACCTAAGCTTTAATTTAGATATAAAATTATCGGCCTCCCTTGAAAACTTTAAAAGTTATTCCCAACCATAGAAATGTTTTTTGTAACACTGTATAGTGCTGTATTGTTTGCGGTGAAACCGCATGCAAGTTGACGGTATTTTACAGAGGGCTAAGTGTCCATGGAGGCCGTTTAAGGTACGAAATAAATATCCAAATTCAAAAGTATGGTGTTTTTCTGAAAGGGGAGAACCTAAGCTTTAATTTAGATATAAAATTATCGGCCTCCCTTGAAAACTTTAAAAGTTATTCCCAACCATAGAAATGTTTTTTTTTTTTTTGTAACACTGTATAGTGCTGTATTGTTTGCGGTGAAACCGCATGCAAGTTGACGGTATTTTACAGAGGGCTATGTTACCATGGAGGCCGTTTAAGGAATGAAAAAATATCCAAATTCAAAAGTATGGTGTTTTTCTGAAAGGGGAGAACCTAAGCTTTAATTTAGATATAAAATTATCGGCCTCCCTTGAAAACTTTAAAAGTTATTCCCAACCATAGAAATGTTTTTTTTGTAACACTGTATAGTGCTGTATTGTTTGCGGTGAAACCGCATGCAAGTTGACGGTATTTTACAGAGGGCTAAGTGTCCATGGAGGCCGTTTAAGGTACGAACAAATTATCCAAATTCAAATGTATGGTGTTTTTCTGAAAGGGGAGAACCTAAGCTTTAATTTAGATATAAAATTATCGGCCTCCCTTGAAAACTTTAAAAGTTATTCCCAACCATAGAAATCTTTTTTGTAACACTGTATAGTGCTGTATTGTTTGCGGTGAAACCGCATGCAAGTTGACGGTATTTTACAGAGGGCTGGCGTCCATGGAGGCCGTTTAAGGTACGAAAAAATTATCCAAATTCAAAAGTATGGTGTTTTTCTGAAAGGGGAGAACCTAAGCTTTAATTTAGATATAAAATTATCGGCCTCCCTTGAAAACTTTAAAAGTTATTCCCAACCATAGAAATGTTTTTTTTGTAACACTGTATAGTGCTGTATTGTTTGCGGTGAAACCGCATGGAAGTTGACGGTATTTTACAGAGGGCTTTGCGTCCATGGAGGCCGTTTAAGGTACGAAAAAATTATCCAAATTCAAAAGTATGGTGTTTTTCTGAAAGGGGAGAACCTAAGCTTTAATTTAGATATAAAATTATCGGCCTCCCTTGAAAACTTTAAAAGTTATTCCCAACCATAGAAATTATTGTTTTTGTAACACTGTATAGTGCTGTATTGTTTGCGGTGAAACCGCATGCAAGTTGACGGTATTTTACAGAGGGCTAAGTGTCCATGGAGGCCGTTTAAGGTACGAAAAAATTATCCAAATTCAAAAGTATGGTGTTTTTCTGAAAGGGGAGAACCTAAGCTTTAATTTAGATATAAAATTATCGGCCTCCCTTGAAAACTTTAAAAGTTATTCCCAACCATAGAAATGTATTTTTTTGTAAAACTGTATAGTGCTGTATTGTTTGCGGTGAAACCGCATGCAAGTTGACGGTATTTTACAGAGGGCTAAGTGTCCATGGAGGCCGTTTAAGGTACGAAAATATTTTCCAAATTCAAAAGTATGGTGTTTTTCTGAAAGGGAAGAACCTAAGCTTTAATTTAGATATAAAATTATCGGCCTCCCTTGAAAACTTTAAAAGTTATTCCCAACCATAGAAATCTTTATTTTTGTAACACTGTATAGTGCTGTAATGTTTGCGGTGAAACCGCATGCAAGTTGACGGTATTTTAAAGAGGGTTAAGTGTCCATGGAGGCCGTTTAAGGTACGAAATAATTATCCAAATTCAAAAGTATGGTGTTTTTCTGAAAGGGGAGAACCTAAGCTTTAATTTAGATATAAAATTATCGGCCTCCCTTGAAAACTTTAAAAGTTATTCCCAACCATAGAAATGTTTTGTTTTGTAACACTGTATAGTGCTGTATTGTTTGCGGTGAAACCGCATGCAAGTTGACGGTATTTTACAGAGGGCTAAGTGTCCATGGAGGCCGTTTAAGGTACGAAATAATTATCCAAATTCAAAAGTATGGTGTTTTTCTGAAAGGGGAGAACCTAAGCTTTAATTTAGATATAAAATTATCGGCCTCCCTTGAAAACTTTAAAAGTTATTCCCAACCATAGAAATGATTTTTTGTGTAACACTGTATAGTGCTGTATTGTTTGCGGTGAAACCGCATGCAAGTTGACGGTATTTTACAGAGGGCTAAGTGTCCATGGAGGCCGTTTAAGGTACGAAAAAATTATCCAAATTCAAAAGTATGGTGTTTTTCTGAAAGGCGAGAACCTAAGCTTTAATTTAGATATAAAATTATCGGCCTCCATTGAAAACTTTAAAAGTTATTCCCAACCCTAGAAATGTTTTTTTTGTAACACTGTATAGTGCTGTATTGTTTGCGGTGAAACCGCATGCAAGTTGACGGTATTTTACAGAGGGCTAAGTGTCCATGGAGGCCGTTTAAGGTACGAAATAATTATCCAAATTCAAAAGTATGGTGTTTTTCTGAAAGGGGAGAACCTAAGCTTTAATTTAGATATAAAATTATCGGCCTCCCTTGAAAACTTTAAA
>JAQQFT010000023.1:864416-890516 GCA_029582265.1 Zoroaster sp. YZ-2022
AATACAGGTTTAAAAAAAACATTTCTAGGTTGGGAATAACTTTAAAGTTTTCAAGGAGGCCGATAATTTTATATCTAAATTAAAGCTTAGGTTCTCCCCTTTCAGAAAAACACCATACATTTGAATTTGGATAATTATTTCGTACCTTAAACGGCCTCCATGGACACTTAGCCCTCTGTAAAATACGGTCAACTTGCATGCGGTTTCACCGCAAACAATACAGCACTATACAGTGTTACAAACAAAAACATTTCTATGGTTGGGAATAACTTTTAAAGTTTTCAAGGGAGGCAGATAAAATTGATATCTAAATTAAAGCTTAGGTTCTCCCCTCTCGGAAAAACACACCATACTTTTGAATTTGGATAATTATTTTGTACCTTAAACGGCCTCCATGGACACTTAGCCTCTGTAAAATACTGTCAACTTGCATGCGGTTTCACCGCAAACAATACAGCACTATACAGTGTTACAAAAAAACATTTCTATGGTTGGGAATAACTTTAAAGTTTTCAAGGAGGCCGATAATTTTATATCTAAATTAAAGCTTAGGTTCTCCCTTTCAGAAAAACACCATACTTTTGTATTTGGATAATTATTTCGTACCTTAAACGGCCTCCATGGACACATAGCCCTCTGTAAAATACTGTCAACTTGCATGCGGTTTCACCGCAAACAATACAGCACTATACAGTGTTACAAAAAAACATTTCTATGGTTGGGAATAACTTTTAAAGTTTTCAAGGAAGGCCGATAATTTTATATCTAAATTAAAGCTTAGGTTCTCCCCTTTCAGAAAAACACCATACATTTGAATTTGGATAATTATTTCGTACCTTAAACGGCCTCCATGGACACTTAGCCCTCTGTAAAATACGGTCAACTTGCATGCGGTTTCACCGCAAACAATACAGCACTATACAGTGTTACAAAAAAAACATTTCTATGGTTGGGAATAACTTTAAAGTTTTCAAGGGAGGCCGATAATTTTATATCTAAATTAAAGCTTAGGTGCTCCCCTTTCAGAAAAACACCATACTTTTGAATTTGGAAAAAAAAATCGTACCTTAAACGGCCTCCATGGACACTTAGCCCTCTGTAAAATACTGTCAATCTTGCATGCGGTTTCACCGCAAACAATACAGCACTATACAGTGTTACAAACAAAAACATTTCTATTGTTGGGAATAACTTTAAAATTTTCAAGGGAGGCCGATAATTTTATATCTAAATTAAAGCTTAGGTTCTCCCTTCAGAAAACACCATACTTTTGAATTTGGATAATTTTTCGTACCTTAAACGGCCTCCATGGACACTTAGCCTCTGTAAAATACAGTCAAATTGCATGCGTTTTCACAGCAAACAATACAGCACTATACAGTGTTACAAAAAAAAAATTTCTATTTTAGGGTATTACTTTTAAATTTTTCAAGGGAGGCCGATAATTTTATATCTAAATTAAAGCTTAGGTTCTCCCCTTTCAGAAAAACACCATCCATTTGAATTTGGAAAAAAATGTTCTTACCTTAAACGGCCTCCATGGACACTTAGCCCTCTGTAAAATACTGTCAACTTGCATGTGGTTTCACCGCAAACAATTGCACTATACAGTGTTACAAACATAAACATTTCTATGGTTGGGAATAACTTTAAAGTTTTCAAGGAGGCCGATAATTTTATATCTAAATTAAAGCTTAGGTTCTCCCTTCAGAAAAACACCATACATTTGAATTTGGATAATTATTTCGTACCTTAAACGGCCTCCATGGACACTTAGCCCTCTGTAAAATACTGTCAACTTGCATGCGGCGGTTTCACCGCAAACAATACAGCACTATACAGTGTTACAAAAAAAATCATTTCTATGGTTGGGAATAACTTTTAAAGTTTTCAAGGGAGGCCGATAATTTTATATCTAAATTAAAGCTTAGGTTCTCCCCTTTCAGAAAAACACCATACATTTGAATTTGGAAAATTATTTCGTACCTTAAACGGCCTCCATGGACACTTAGCCCTCTGTAAAATACCGTCAACTTGCATGCGGTTTCACCGCAAACAATACAGCACTATACAGTGTTACAAAAAAAACATTTCTATGGTTGGGAATAACTTTTAAAGTTTTCAAGGGAGGCCGATAATTTTATATCTAAATTAAAGCTTAGGTTCTCCCTTTCAGAAAACACCATACATTTGAATTTGTATAATTATTTCGTACCTTAAACGGCCTCCATGGACACTTAGACCTCTTTAAAATACCGTCAACTTGCATGCGGTTTCACCGCAAACAATACAGCACTATACAGTTTTACAAAAAAAAACATTTCTATGGTTGGGAATAACTTTTAAAGTTTTCAAGGGAGGCCGATAATGTTATATCTAAATTAAAGCTTAGGTTCTCCCCTTTCAGAAAAACACCATACTTTTGAATTTGGAAAACAAATTCGTACCTTAAACGGCCTCAATGGACACTTAGCCCTCTTTAAAATACCGTCAACTTTCATGCGGTGTCACCGCAAACAATACAGTACTATACAGTTTTACAAACAAAAACATTTCTATGGTTGGGAATAACTTTTAAAGTTTTCAAGGCAGGCCGATAATTTTATATCTAAATTAAAGCTTAGGTTCTCCCCTTTCAGAAAAACACCATACTTTTGAATTTGGATAATTTTTTCGTACCTTAAACGGCCTCCATGGACACTTAGCCCTCTGTAAAATACCGTCAACTTGCATGCGCTTTCACCGCAAACAATACAGCACCATACAGTGTTAAAAAAAAAACATTTCTAGGGTTGGGAATAACTTTTAAAGTTTTCAAGGGAGGCCGATAATTTTATATCTAAATTAAAGCTTAGGTTCTCCCCTTTCAGAAAAACACCACACTTTTGAATTTGGAAAAAAAATTCGTACCTTAAACGGCCTCAATGGACACTTAGCCCTCTGTAAAATACCGTCAACTTCCATGCGGTTTCACCGCAAACATTACAGCACTATACAGTGTTACAAACATAAAGATTTCTATGGTTGGGAATAACTTTTAAAGTTTTCAAGGGATGCCGATAATTTTATATCTAAATTAAAGCTTAGGTTCTCCCCTTTCAGAAAAACACCATACTTTTGAATTTGGATAATTATTTCGTACCTTAAACGGCCTCCATGGACACTTAGAGCTCTGTAAAATACCGTCAACTTGCATGCGGTTTCACCGCAAACAATACAGCACTATACAGTGTTACAAAAAAACATTTCTATGGTTGGGAATAACTTTTAAAGTTTTCAAGGGAGGCCGATAATTTTATATCTAAATTAAAGCTTAGGTTCTCCGCTTTCAGAAAAACACCATACATTTGAATTTGGATAATTATTTCGTACCTTAAACGGCCTCCATGGACACTTAGCCCTCTGTAAAATACCGTCAACTTGCATGCGGTTTCACCGCAAACAATACAGCACTATACAGTGTTACAAAATAAACATTTCTATGGTTGGGAATAACATTTAAAGTTTTCAAGGGAGGCCGATAATTTTATATCTAAATTAAAGCTTAGGTTCTCCCCTTTCAGAAAAACACCATACTTTTGAATTTGGATAATTATTTCGTACCTTAAACGGCCTCCATGGACACTTAGCCCTCTGTAAAATACGGTCAACTTGCATGCGGTTTCACCGCAAACAATACAGCACTATACAGTGTTACAAACAAAAACATTTCTATGGTTGGGAATAACTTTTAAAGTTTTCAAGGCAGGCCGATAATTTTATATCTAAATTAAAGCTTAGGTTCTCCCCTTTCAGAAAAACACCATACTTTTGAATTTGGATAATTTTTTCGTACCTTAAACGGCCTCCATGGACACTTAGCCCTCTGTAAAATACCGTCAACTTGCATGCGCTTTCACCGCAAACAATACAGCACCATACAGTGTTAAAAAAAAAAACATTTCTAGGGTTGGGAATAACTTTTAAAGTTTTCAAGGGAGGCCGATAATTTTATATCTAAATTAAAGCTTAGGTTCTCCCCTTTCAGAAAAACACCACACTTTTGAATTTTGAAAAAAAATTCGTACCTTAAACGGCCTCAATGGACACTTAGCCCTCTGTAAAATACCGTCAACTTCCATGCGGTTTCACCGCAAACATTACAGCACTATACAGTGTTACAAACATAAAGATTTCTATGGTTGGGAATAACTTTTAAAGTTTTCAAGGGATGCCGATAATTTTATATCTAAATTAAAGCTTAGGTTCTCCCCTTTCAGAAAAACACCATACATTTGAATTTGGATAATTATTTCGTACCTTAAACGGCCTCCATGGACACTTAGCCCTCTGTAAAATACCGTCAACTTGCATGCGCTTTCACCGCAAACAATACAGCACTATACAGTGTTACAAAAACATTTCTATGGTTGGGAATAACTTTTAAAGTTTTCAAGGGAGGCCGATAATTTTATATCTAAATTAAAGCTTAGGTTCTCCCCTTTCAGAAAAACACCATACTTTTGAATTTGGAAAATTTTTTCGTACCTTAAACGGCCTCCATGGACACTTAGCCCTCTGTAAAATACCGTCAACTTGCATGCGGTTTCACCGCAAACAATACAGCACTATACAGTGTTACAAAAAAACATTTCTAGGGTTGGGAATAACTTTTAAAGTTTTCAAGGGAGGCCGATAATTTTATATCTAAATTAAAGCTTAGGTTCTCCCCTTTCAGAAAAACACCATACATTTGAATTTGGATAATTATTCCGTACCTTAAACGGCCTCCATGGACACTTAGCCCTCTGTAAAATACCGTCAACTTGCATGCGGTTTCACCGCAAACAATACAGCACTATACAGTGTTACCAAAAAAAACCATTTCTATGGTTGGGAATAACTTTTAAAGTTTTCTAGGAAGGCCGATAATTTTATATCTATATTAAAGCTTAGGTTCTCCCCTTTCAGAAAAACACCATACGTTTGAATTTGGATAATTATTTTCGTACCTTAAACGGCCTCCATGGACACTTAGCCCTCTGTAAAATACTGTCAACTTGCATGCGGTTTCACCGCAAACAATACAGCACTATACAGTGTTACAAAAAAACATTTCTATGGTTGGGAATAACTTTAAAGTTTTCAAGGGAGGCCGATAATTTTATATCTAAATTAAAGCTTAGGTTCTCCCTTCAGAAAAACACCATACTTTTGAATTTGGATAATTTTTCGTACCTTAAACGGCCTCCATGGACACTTAGCCCTCTGTAAATACTGTCAACTTGCATGCGGTTTCACCGCAAACAATACAGCACTATACAGTGTTACAAAAATAAACATTTCTATGGTTGGGAATAACTTTAAAGTTTTCAAGGGAGGCCGATAATTTTATATCTAAATTAAAGCTTAGGTTCTCCCTTTCAGAAAAACACCATACATTTGAATTTTGGATAATTATTTCGTACCTTAAACGGCCTCCATGGACACTTAGCCCTCTGTAAAATACTGTCAACTTGCATGCGGTTTCACCGCAAACAATACAGCACTATACAGTGTTACAAAAAACATTTCTATGGTTGGGAATAACTTTAAAGTTTTCAAGGGAGGCTGATAATTTTATATCTAAATTAAAGCTTAGGTTCTCCCTTTCAGAAAAACACCATACATTTGAATTTGGATAATTATTTCGTACCTTAAACGGCCTCCATGGACACTTAGCCCTCTGTAAAATACTGTCAATCTATGCGGTTTCACCGCAAACAATACAGCACTATACAGTGTTACAAAAACATTTCTAGGGTTGGGAATAACTTTTAAAGTTTTCAAGGGAGGCCGATAATTTTATATCTAAATTAAAGCTTAGGTTCTCCCTTTCAGAAAACACCATACTTTTGAATTTGGATAATTTTTTCGTACCTTAAACGGCCTCCATGGACACTTAGCCCTCTGTAAAATACTGTCAATCTTGCATGCGGTTTCACCGCAAACAATACAGCACTATACAGTGTTACAAAACAAAATTTCTATGGTTGGGAATAACTTTAAAGTTTTCAAGGGAGGCCGATAATTTTATATCTAAATTAAAGCTTACGTTCTCCACTTTCAGAAAAACACCATACTTTTGAATTTGGATAATTATTTCGTACCTTAAACGGCCTCCATGGACACTTAGCCCTCTGTAAAATACGGTCAACTTGCATGCGGTTTCACCGCAAACAATACAGCACTATACAGTGTTACAAAAATAAACATTTCTATGGTTGGGAATAACTTTTAAAGTTTTCAAGAGAGGCCGATAATTTTATATCTAAATTAAAGCTTAGGTTCTCCCCTTTCAGAAAAACACCATACATTTGAATTTTGATAATTTTTTCGTACCTTAAACGGCCTCCATGGACACTTAGCCCTCTGTAAAATACCGTCAACTTGCATGCGGTTTCACCGCAAACAATACAGCACTATACAGTGTTACAAAAAACATTTCTAGGGTTGGGAATAACTTTAAAGTTTTCAAGGGAGGCCGATAATTTTATATCTAAATTAAAGCTTAGGTTCTCCCCTTTCAGAAAAACACCATACATTTGAATTTGGATAATTATTTCGTACCTTAAACGGCCTCCATGGACACTTAGCCCTCCGCAAAATACGGTCAAACTTGGATGCGGTTTCACCGCAAACAATGCAGCACTATACAGTGTTACAAAAAAACATTTCTATTGTTGGGAATATCCTTTAAAGTTTTCAAAGGGAGGCCGATAATTTTATATCTAAATTAAAGCTTAGGTTCTCCCTTTCAGAAAAACACCATACATTTGAATTTGGATAATTATTTCGTACCTTAAACGGCCTCCATGGACACTTAGCCCTCTGTAAAATACTGTCAACTTGCATGCGGTTTCACCGCAAACAATACAGCACTATACAGTGTTACAAAAACATTTCTATGGTTGGGAATAACTTTTAAAGTTTTCAAGGAGGCCGATAATTTTATATCTAAATTAAAGCTTAGGTTCTCCCTTTCAGGAAAACACCATACTTTTGAATTTGGATAATTATTTCGTACCTTAAACGGCCTCCATGGACACTTAGCCCTCTGTAAAATACGGTCAACTTGCATGCGGTTTCACCGCAAACAATACAGCACTATACAGTGTTACAAAAAAAACATTTCTATGGTTGGGACAAACAAGTAAAGTTGTCAATGGAGGCCGATAATTTTATATCTAAATTAAAGCTTAGGTTCTCCCCTTCAGAAAACACCATACATTTGAATTTGGAAAATTATTTCACCTTAAACGGCCTCCATGGACACTTAGCCCTCTGTAAAATACTGTCAACTTGCATGCGGTTTCACCGCAAACAATACAGCACTATACAGTGTTACAAAAACATTTCTATGGTTGGGAATAACTTTAAAGTTTTCAAGGGAGGCCGATAATTTTATATCTAAATTAAAGCTGAGCGCCCCCCCCTTCAGAAAAACTCCATACACGTGCATCTGGATAACTATTTTGTACCTTAAACGGCCTCCATGGACACTTAGCCCTCTGTAAAATACTGTCAATCCTGCATGCGGTTTCACCGCAAACAATACAGCACTATACAGTGTTACAAAAAAACATTTCTATGGTTGGGAATAACTTTAAAGTTTTCAAGGAGGCCGATAATTTTATATCTAAATTAAAGCTTAGGTTCTCCCCTTCAGAAAAACACCATACTTTTGAATTTGGAAAAAATCGTACCTTAAACGGCCTCCATGAACACTTAGCCCTCTGTAAAATACCGTCAACTTGCATGCGCTTTCACCACAAACAATACAGCACTATACAGTGTTACAAAATAAATATTTCTATGGTTGGGAATAACTTTAAAGTTTTCAAGGGAGGCCGATAATTTTATATCTAAATTAAAGCTTAGGTTCTCCCCTTTCAGAAAAACACCATACATTTGAATTTGGATAATTATTTCGTACCTTAAACGGCCTCCATGGACACTTAGCCCTCTGTAAAATACTGTCAACTTGCATGCGGTTTCACCGCAAACAATACAGCACTATACAGTGTTACAAAAACCTACCTGTCTCGCGTTGGGTATTAACTTTAAAGTTTTCAAGTGAGGCCGATAATTTTATATCTAAATTAAAGCTTAGGTTCTCCCCTTTCAGAAAAACACCATACTTTTGAATTTGGATAATTATTTCGTACCTTAAACGGCCTCCATGGACACTTAGCCCTCTGTAAAATACGGTCAACTTGCATGCGGTTTCACCGCAAACAATACAGCACTATACAGTGTTACAAAAAACATTTCTAGGGTTGGGAATAACTTTAAAGTTTTCAAGGAGGCCGATAATTTTATATCTAAATTAAAGCTTAGGTTCTCCCCTTTCAGAAAAACACCATACTTTTGAATTTGGAAAAAAATTTCGTACCTTAAACGGCCTCCATGGACACTTAGCCCTCTGTAAAATACTGTCAATCTTGCGGTTTCACCGCAAACAATACAGCACTATACAGTGTTACAAAAATAAACATTTCTTTGGTTGGGAATAACTTTAAAGTTTTCAAGGGAGGCCGATAATTTTATATCTAAATTAAAGCTTAGGTTCTCCCTTTCAGAAAAACACCATACTTTTGAATTTGGAAAATTTTTTCGCACCTTAAACGGCCTCCATGGACACTTAGCCCTCTGTAAAATACCGTCAACTTGCATGCGGTTTCACCGCAAACAATACAGCACTATACAGTGTTACAAAAAACATTTCTAGGGTTGGGAATAACTTTAAAGTTTTCAAGGAGGCCGATAATTTTATATCTAAATTAAAGCTTAGGTTCTCCCCTTTTAGAAAAACACCACACTTTTGAATTTGGAAAAAAAAATCGTACCTTAAACGGCCTCCATGGACACTTAGCCCTCTGTAAAATACCGTCAACTTCCATGCGGTTTCACCGCAAACATTACAGCACTATACAGTGTTACAAAAAAAAGATTTCTATGGTTGGGAATAACTTTTAAAGTTTTCAAGGGAGGCCGATAATTTTATATCTAAATTAAAGCTTAGGTTCTCCCCTTTCAGAAAAACACCATACATTTGAATTTGGATAATTATTTCGTACCTTAAACGGCCTCCATGGACACTTAGCCCTCTGTAAAATACAGTCAACTTCCATGCGGTTTCACCGCAAACAATACAGCACTATACAGTGTTACAAAAAAACATTTCTATGGTTGGGAATAACTTTTAAAGTTTTCAAGGGAGGCCGATAATTTTATATCTAAATTAAAGCTTAGGTTCTCCCCTTTCAGAAAAACACCATACTTTTGAATTTGGATAATTTTTTCGTACCTTAAACGGCCTCCATGGACACTTAGCCCTCTGTAAAATACCGTCAACTTGCATGCGGTTTCACCGCAAACAATACAACACTATACAGAGTAAAACAAAAAAAACATTTCTAGGGTTGGGAATAACTTTTAAAGTTTTCAAGGGAGGCCGATAATTTTATATCTAAATTAAAGCTTAGGTTCTCCCCTTTCAGAAAAACACCATACATTTGAATTTGGAAAACATTTTCGTACCTTAAACGGCCTCCATGGACACTTAGCCCTCTGTAAAATACCGTCAACTTGCATGCGGTTTCACCGCAAACAATACAGCACTATACAGTGTTAAAAAAAAAAACATTTCTAGGGTTGGGAATAACTTTAAAGTTTTCAAGGGAGACCGATAATTTTATATCTAAATTAAAGCTTAGGTTCTCCCCTTTAAGAGAAAAACACCATACATTTGAATTTGGATAATTATTTCGTACCTTAAACGGCCTCCATGGACACTTAGCCCTCTGTAAAATACCGTCAACTTGCATGCGGTTTCACCGCAAACAATACAGCACTATACAGTGTTAAAAAAAAAACATTTCTAGGGTTGGGAATAACTTTTAAAGTTTTCAAGGGAGGCCGATAATTTTATATCTAAATTAAAGCTTAGGTTCTACCCTTTCAGAAAAACACCATACTTTTGAATTTGGAAATTAATTCGTACCTTAAACGGCCTCCATGGACACTTAGCCCTCTGTAAAATACGGTCAACTTGCATGCGGTTTCACCGCAAACAATAAAGCACTATACAGTGTTACAATTTCTATGGTTGGGAATAACTTTTAAAGTTTTCAAGGGAGGCCAGATAATTTTATATCTAAATTAAAGCTTAGGTTCTCCCCTTTCAGAAAAACACCATACATTTGAATTTGGATAATTATTTCGTACCTTAAACGGCCTCCATGGACACTTAGCCCTCTGTAAAATACCGTCAACTTGTATGCGGTTTCACCGCAAACAATACAGCACTATACAGTGTTACAAAAAAAACATTTCTATGGTTGGGAATAACTTTTAAAGTTTTCAAGGGAGGCCGATAATTTTATATCTAAATTAAAGCTTAGGTTCTCCCCTTTCAGAAAAACACCATACTTTTGAATTTGGATAATTTTTTCGTACCTTAAACGGCCTCCATGGACACTTAGCCCTCTGTAAAATACCGTCAATCTGCATGCGGTTTCACCGCAAACAATACAGCACTAAACAGTGATACAAAAAAAAATTTCTATGGTTGGGAATAACTTTAAAGTTTTCAAGGAGGCCGATAATTTTATATCTAAATTAAAGCTTAGGTTCTCCCTTTCAGAAAACACCATACTTTTGAATTTGGAAACAAATTCGTACCTTAAACGGCCTCCATGGACACTTAGCCCTCTGTAAAATACTGTCAACTTCCATGCGGTTTCACCGCAAACAATACAGCACTATACAGTGTTACAAAAAAACATTTCTATGGTTGGGAATAACTTTAAAGTTTTCAAGGGAGGCCGATAATTTTATATCTAAATTAAAGCTTAGGTTCTCCCTTTCAGAAAAACACCATACTTTTGATTTTGGTTTTTTTTTTTCGTACCTTAAACGGCGTGCATGGACACTTAGCCCTCTGTAAAATACCGTCAACTTGCATGCGGTTTCACCGCAAACAATACAGCACTATACAGTGTTACAAAAAACATTTCTAGGGTTGGGAATAACTTTAAAGTTTTCAAGGGAGGCCGATAATTTTATATCTAAATTAAAGCATAGGTGCTCCCCTTTCAGAAAATCACCATACTTTTGAATTTGCAATAAGTTTTCGTACCTTAAACGGCCTCCATGGACACTTAGCCCTCTGTAAAATACCGTCAACTTCCATGCGGTTTCACCGCAAACATTACAGCACTATACAGTGTTACAAAATAAAATGATTTCTATGGTTGTGAATAACTTTTAAAGTTTTCAAGGGAGGCCGATAATTTTATATCTAAATTAAAGCTTAGGTTCTCCCCTTTCAGAACAACACCATACATTTGAATTTGGATAATTATTTCGTACCTTAAACGGCCTCCATGGACACTTAGCCCTCTGTAAAATACTGTCAATCTCCATGCGGTTTCACCGCAAACAATACAGCACTATACAGTGTTACAAAAAACATTTCTATGGTTGGGAATAACTTTTAAAGTTTTCAAGGAGGCCGATAATTTTATATCTAAATTAAAGCTTAGGTTCTCCCCTTTCAGAAAACACCATACTTTTGAATTTGGATAATTTTTTTCGTACCTTAAACGGCCTCCATGGACACTTAGCCCTCTGTAAAATACTGTCAACTTGCATGCGGTTTCACCGCAAACAATACATCACTATACAGTGTTAAAAAAAACATTTCTAGGGTTGGGAATAACTTTAAAGTTTTCAAGGAGGCCGATAATTTTATATCTAAATTAAAGCTTAGGTTCTCCCCTTTCAGAAAAACACCATACATTTGAATTTGGAAAACATTTTCGTACCTTAAACGGCCTCCATGGACACTTAGCCCTCTGTAAAATACCGTCAACTTGCATGCGGTTTCACCGCAAACAATACAGCACTATACAGTGTTACAAAAGGAAACATTTCTAGGGTGGGGAATAACTTTAAAGTTTTCAAGGAGGCCGATAATTTTATATCTAAATTAAAGCTTAGGTTCTCCCCTTTCAGAAAAACACCATACATTTGAATTTGGATAATTATTTCGTACCTTAAACGGCCTCCATGGACACTTAGCCCTCTGTAAAATACCGTCAACTTGCATGCGGTTTCACCGCAAACAATACAGCACTATACACTGTTACAAAAAAAATCATTTCTATGGTTGGGAATAACTTTAAAGTTTTCAAGGGAGGCCGATAATTTTATATCTAAATTAAAGATTAGGTTCTCCCCTTTCAGAAAAACACCATACTTTTGAATTTGGAAAACAAATTCGTACCTTAAACGGCCTCAATGGACACTTAGCCCTCTGTAAAATACCGTCAACTTGCATGCGGTTTCACCGCAAACAATACAGCACTATACAGTGTTACAAAAAAAACATTTCTATGGTTGGGAATAACTTTAAAGTTTTCAAGGAGGCCGATAATTTTATATCTAAATTAAAGCTTAGGTTCTCCCTTTCAGAAAAACACCATACATTTGAATTTGATAATTATTTCGTACCTTAAACGGCCTCCATGGACACTTAGCCCTCTGTAAAATACTGTCAACTTGTATGCGGTTTCACCGCAAACAATACAGAACTATACAGTGTTACAAAAACATTTCTATGGTTGGGAATAACTTTTAAAGTTTTCAAGGAGGCCGATAATTTTATATCTAAATTAAAGCTTAGGTTCTCCCCTTTCAGAAAAACACCATACTTTTGAATTTGGATAATTTTTTCGTACCTTAAACGGCCTCCATGGACACTTAGCCCTCTGTAAAATACTGTCAACTTGTATGCGGTTTCACCGCAAACAATACAGCACTATACAGTGTTACAAAAAAAATTTCTATGGTTGGGAATAACTTTTAAAGTTTTCAAGGAGGCCGATAATTTTATATCTAAATTAAAGCTTAGGTTCTCCCTTTCAGAAAAACACCATACTTTTGAATTTGGAAAACAAATTCGTACCTTAAACGGCCTCAATGGACACTTAGCCCTCTGTAAAATACCGTCAACTTCCATGCGGTTTCACCGCAAACATTACAGCACTATACAGTGTTACAAAAAACAACATTTCTATGGTTGGGAATAACTTTTAAAGTTTTCAAGGGAGGCCGATAATTGTATATCTAAATTAAAGCTTAGGTTCTTCCCTTTCAGAAAAACACCATACTTTTGAAATAGGAATTTTTTTTCGTAATTTAAACGGCCTCCATGGACACTTAGCCCTCTGTAAAATACCGTCAACTTGCATGCGGTTTCACCGCAAACAATACAGCACTATACAGTGTTACAAAAAAAACATTTCTAGGGTTGGGAATAACTTTTAAAGTTTTCAAGGGAGGCCGATAATTTTATATCTAAATTAAAGCTTAGGTTCTCCCCTTTCAGAAAATCGTACCTTAAACGGCCTCCATGGACACTTAGCCCTCTGTAAAATACCGTCAACTTCCATGCGGTTTCACCGCAAACATTACAGCACTATACAGTGTTACAAAAATAAAGATTTCTATGGTTGGGAATAACTTTTAAAGTTTTCAAGGGAGGCCGATAATTTTATATCTAAATTAAAGCTTAGGTTCTCCCCTTTCAGAAAAACACCATACTTTTGAATTTGGAATTTTTTTTCGTACCTTAAACGGCCTCCATGGACACTTAGCCCTCTGTAAAATACCGTCAACTTGTATGCGGTTTCACCGCAAACAATACAGCACTATACAGTGTTACAAAAACAAACATTTCTATGGTTGGGAATAACTTTTAAAGTTTTCAAGGGATACCGATAATTGTATATCTAAATTAAAGCTTAGGTTCTCCCCTTTCAGAAAAACACCATACATTTGAATTTGGATAATTATTTCGTACCTTAAACGGCCTCCATGGACACTTAGCCCTCTGTAAAATACCGTCAACTTGCATGCGGTTTCACCGCAAACAATAGAGCACTATACAGTGTTACAAAAAACAACATTTCTATGGTTGGGAATAACTTTTAAAGTTTTCAAGGGAGGCCGATAATTGTATATCTAAATTAAAGCTTAGGTTCTCCCCTTTCAGAAAAACACCATACTTTTGAATTTGGAATTTTTTTTCGTACCTTAAACGGCCTCCATGGACACTTAGCCCTCTGTAAAATACCGTCAACTTCCATGCGGTTTCACCGCAAACAATTACAGCACTATACAGTGTTACAAAAAAGATTTCTATGGTTGGGAATAACTTTAAAGTTTTCAAGGGAGGCCGATAATTTTATATCTAAATTAAAGCTTAGGTTCTCCTTTCAGAAAAACACCATACTTTTGAATTTGGATAATTTTTTCGTTAAACGGCCTCAATGGACACTTAGCCCTCTGTAAAATACTGTCAACTTGCATGCGGTTTCACCGCAAACAAAACAGCACTATACAGTGTTACAAAAAAACATTCTATTGTTGGGAATAACTTTTAAAGTTTTCAAGGGAGACCGATAATTTTATATCTAAATTAAAGCTTAGGTTCTCCCCTTTCAGAAAAACACCATACTTTCGAATTTGGATAATTATTTCGTACCTTAAACGGCCTCCATGGACACTTAGCCCTCTGTAGATGCGGGTAACTTGCATGCGGTTTCACCGCAAACAATACAGCACTATACAGTGTTACAAAAAAAACATTTCTATGGTTGGGAATAACTTTAAAGTTTTCAAGGGAGGCCGATAATTTTATATCTAAATTAAAGCTTAGGTGCATCCCTTTCAGAAAAACACCAAACATTTGAATTTGGATAATTCTTCATACCTTAAACGGCCTCCATGGACACTTAGCCCTCTGTAAAATACCGTCAACTTGCATGCGGTTTCACCGCAAACAATACAGCACTATACAGTGTTACACAAAAAAAACATTTCTATGGTTGGGAATAACTTTAAATTTTTCAAGGTAGGCCGATAATTTTATATCTAAATTAAAGCTTAGGTTCTCCCCTTTCAGAAAAACACCATACTTTTGAATTTGGATAATTTTTTCGTACCTTAAACGGCCTCCATGGACACTTAGCCCTCTGTAAAATACCGTCAACTTGCATGCGGTTTCAGCGCAAACAAATACAGCACTATACAGTGTTACAAAAAAAACATTTCTATGGTTGGGAATAACTTTTAAAGTTTTCAAGGGAGGCCGATAATTGTATATCTAAATTAAAGCTTAGGTTCTCCCCTTTCAGAAAAACACCATACATTTGAATTTGGATAATTATTTCGTACCTTAAACGGCCTCCATGGACACTTAGCCCTCTGTAAAATACAGTCAACTTGCATGCGGTTTCACCGCAAACAATACAGCACTATACAGTGTTACAAACAAAACATTTCTATGGTTGGGAATAACTTTTAAAGTTTTCAAGGGAGGCCGATAATTTTATATCTAAATTAAAGCTTAGGTTCTCCCTTTCAGACAAACACCATACTTTTTGAATTTGGATAATTATTTCGTACCTTAAACGGCCTCCATGGACACTTAGCCCTCTGTAAAATACTGTCAACTTGCATGCGGTTTCACCGCAAACAATACAGCACTATACAGTGTTACAAAAACATTTCTATGGTTGGGAATAACTTTAAAGTTTTCAAGGGAGGCTGATAATTTTATATCTAAATTAAAGCTTAGGTTCTCCCCTTTCAGAAAACACCATACTTTTGAATTTGGATAATTATTTTTCGTACCTTAAACGGCCTCCATGGACACTTAGCCTCTGTAAAATACTGTCAACTTGCATGCGGTTTCACCGCAAACAATACAGCACTATACAGTGTTACAAAAAACATTTCTATGGTTGGGAATAACTTTAAAGTTTTCAAGGGAGGCTGATAATTTTATATCTAAATTAAAGCTTAGGTTCTCCTTCAGAAAAACACCATACTTTTGAATTTGGAATTATTTCGTACCTTAAACGGCCTCATGGACATGGACACTTAGCCCTCTGTAAAATACTGTCAATCTGCATGCGGTTTCACCGCAAACAATACAGCACTATACAGTGTTACAAAAAAACATTTCTATGGTTGGGAATAACTTTTAAAGTTTTCAAGGAGGCCGATAATTTTATATCTAAATTAAAGCTTAGGTTCTCCCTTTCAGAAAAACACCATACTTTTGAATTTGGATAATTATTTCGTACCTTAAACGGCCTCCATGGACACTTAGCCCTCTGTAAAATACTGTCAACTTGCATGCGGTTTCACCGCAAACAATACAGCACTATACAGTGTTACAAAAACATTTCTATGGTTGGGAATAACTTTTAAAGTTTTCAAGGAGGCCGATAATTTTATATCTAAATTAAAGCTTAGGTTCTCCCTTCAGAAAAACACCATACTTTTGAATTTGGATAATTTTCGTACCTTAAACGGCCTCCATGGACACTTAGCCCTCTGTAAAATACTGTCAAACTTGCATGCGGTTTCACCGCAAACAATACAGCACTATACAGTGTTACAAAAACATTTCTATGGTTGGGAATAACTTTAAAGTTTTCAAGGAGGCCGATAATTTTATATCTAAATTAAAGCTTAGGTTCTCCCTTTCAGAAAACACCATACTTTTGAATTTTGGATAATTTTTTCGTACCTTAAACGGCCTCCATGGACACTTAGCCCTCTGTAAAATACTGTCAACTTGCATGCGGTTTCACCGCAAACAATACAGCACTATACAGTATTACAAAAAAAACATTTCTATGGTTGGGAATAACTTTTAAAGTTTCCAAGGGAGGCCGATAATTTTATATCTAAATTAAATCTTAGGTTCTCCCCTTTCAGAAAAACACCATACATTTGAATCTGGATAATTATTTCGTACCTTAAACGGCCTCCATGGACACTTAGCCCTCTGTAAAATACTGTCAACTTGCATGCGGTTTCACCGCAAACAATACAGCACTATACAGTGTTACAAAAAAAACATTTCTAGGGTTGGGAATAACTTTTAAAGTTTTCAAGGAGGCCGATAATTTTATATCTAAATTAAAGCTTAGGTTCTCCCTTTCAGAAAAACACCATACTTTTGAATTTGGATAATTTTTTTCGTACCTTAAACGGCCTCCATGGACACTTAGCCCTCTGTAAAATACTGTCAATCTTGCATGCGGTTTCACCGCAAACAATACAGCACTATACAGTGTTACAAAATAAACATTTCTATTGTTGGGAATAACTTTTAAATTTTTCAAGGAGGCTGATAATTTTATATCTAAATTAAAGCTTAGGTTCTCCCTTTCAGAAAAACACCATACTTTTGAATTTGGAATTTTTTCGTACCTTAAACGGCCTCCATGGACACTTAGCCCTCTGTAAAATACTGTCAAACTTTATGCGGTTTCACCGCAAACAATACAGCACTATACAGTGTTACAAAAAAACATTTCTATGGTTGGGAATAACTTTTAAAGTTTTCAAGGGAGGCCGATCATTTTATATCTAAATTAAAGCTTAGGTTCTCGCTTTCAGAAAAACACCATACATTCGAATTTGGATAATTATTTCGTACCTTAAACGGCCTCCATGGACACTTAGCCCTCGTAAAATACGGTCAACTTGCATGCAGTTTCACCGCAAACAATACAGCACTATACAGTGTTACAAAAAAAAACATTTCTATGGTTGGGAATAACTTTTAAAGTTTTCAAGGAGGCCGATAATTTTATATCTAAATTAAAGCTTAGGTTCTCCCTTCAGAAAAACACCATACTTTTGAATTTGGATTTTTTCGTACCTTAAACGGCCTCCATGGACACTTAGCCCTCTGTAAAATACTGTCAAACTTCCATGCGGTTTCACCGCAAACAATACAGCACTATACAGTGTTACAAAAAAAGATTTCTATGGTTGGGAATAACTTTTAAAGTTTTCAAGGGAGGCCGATAATTTTATATCTAAATTAAAGCTTAGGTTCTCCCTTTCAGAAAACACCATACTTTTGAATTTGGATAATTATTTCGTACCTTAAACGGCCTCCATGGACACTTAGCCCTCTTTAAAATACTGTCAATCTTGCATGCGGTTTCACCGCAAACAATACAGCACTATACAGTGTTACAAAACAACATTTCTATGGTTGGGAATAACTTTAAAGTTTTCAAGGGAGGCCGATAATTTTATATCTAAATTAAAGCTTAGGTTCTCCCTTTCAGAAAACACCATACATCTGAATTTGGAATTTATTTCGTACCTTAAACGGCCTCCATGGACACTTAGCCCTCTGTAAAATACCGTCAACTTGCATGCGGTTTCACCGCAAACAATACAGCACTATACAGTGTTACAAAAACATTTCTATGGTTGGGAATAACTTTAAAGTTTTCAAGGAGGCCGATAATTTTATATCTAAATTAAAGCTTAGGTTCTCCCCTTTCAGAAAAACACCATACTTTTGAATTTGATATAATTATTTCGTACCTTAAACGGCCTCCATGGACACTTAGCCCTCTGTAAAATACAGTCAACTTCCATGCGGTTTCACCGCAAACAATACAGCACTATACAGTGTTACAAAAAAAGATTTCTATGGTTGGGAATAACTTTAAAGTTTTCAAGGGAGGCCGATAATTTCATATCTAAATTAAAGCTTAGCTTCTCCCCTTTCACAAAATCACCATACTTTCGATTTTGGTTTATTATTTCGTACCTTAAACGGCCTCCATGGACACTTAGCCCTCTGTAAAATACGGTCAACTTGCATGCGGTTTCACCGCAAACAATACAGCACTATACAGTGTTACAAAAACATTTCTATGGTTGGGAATAACTTTAAAGTTTTCAAGGAGGCCGATAATTTTATATCTAAATTAAAGCTTAGGTTCTCCCTTTTCAGAAAAACACCATACATTTGAATTTGGATAATTATTTCGTACCTTAAACGGCCTCCATGGACACTTAGCCCTCTGTAAAATACTGTCAACTTGCATGCGGTTTCACCGCAAACAATACAGCACTATACAGTGTTACAAAAAACATTTCTAGGGTTGGGAATAACTTTAAAGTTTTCAAGGAGGCCGATAATTTTATATCTAAATTAAAGCTTAGGTTCTCCCCTTTCAGAAAAACACCATACTTTTGAATTTGGATAATTTTTTCGTACCTTAAACGGCCTCCATGGACACTTAGCCCTCTGTAAAATACCGTCAACTTGTATGCGGTTTCACCGCAAACAATACAGCACTATACAGTGTTACAAAAAAAAACAATTCTAGGGTAGGGAATAACTTTAAAGTTTTCAAGGAGGCCGATAATTTTATATCTAAATTAAAGCTTAGGTTCTCCCCTTTCAGAAAAACACCATACTTTTGAATTTGGATAATTATTTCGTACCTTAAACGGCCTCCATGGACACTTAGCCCTCTGTAAAATACCGTCAACTTCCATGCGGTTTCACCGCAAACATTACAGCACTATACAGTGTTACAACAAAAAAACATTTCTATGGTTGGGAATAACTTTTAAAGTTTTCAAGGGAGGCCGATAATTTTATATCTAAATTAAAGCTTAGGTTCTCCCATTTCAGAAAAACACCATACTTTTGAATTTGGAATTTTTTTACGTACCTGAAACGGCCTCCATGGACACATAGCCCTCTATAAAATACCGTCAAACTTGCATGCGGTTTCACCGCAAACAATACAGCACTATACAGTGTTACAAAAAAACATTTCTATGGTTGGGAATAACTTTTAAAGTTTTCAAGGGAGGCCGATAATGTTATATCTAAATTAAAGCTTAGGTTCTCCCCTTTCAGAAAAACACCATACTTTTGAATTTGGATAATTATTTTCGTACCTTAAACGGCCTCCATGGACACTGAGCCCTCTGTTAATTACTGTCAACTTCCATGCGGTTTCACCGCAAACATTACAGCACTATACAGTGTTACAAAAATAAAGATTTCTATGGTTGGGAATAACTTTTAAAGTTTTCAAGGGAGGCCGATAATTTTATATCTAAATTAAAGCTTAGGTTCTCCCCTTTCAGAAAAACACCATACTTTTGAATTTGGAATTTTTTTCGTACCTTAAACGGCCTCCATGGACACTTAGCCCTCTGTAAAATACCGTCAACTTCTATGCGGTTTCACCGCAAACAATACAGCACTATACAGTGTTACAAAACAAACATTTCTATGGTTGGGAATAACTTTTAAAGTTTTCAAGGGAGGCCGATAATTTTATATCTAAATTAAAGCTTAGGTTCTCCCCTTTCAGAAAAACACCATACATTTGAATTTGGATAATTATTTCGTACCTTAAACGGCCTCCATGGACACTTAGCCCTCTGTAAAATACCGTCAACTTGCATGCGGTTTCACCGCAAACAATAGAGCACTATACAGTGTTACAAAAAACAACATTTCTATGGTTGGGAATAACTTTTAAAGTTTTCAAGGGAGGCCGATAATTGTATATCTAAATTAAAGCTTAGGTTCTCCCCTTTCAGAAAAACACCATACTTTTGAATTTGGAATTTGTTTTCGTACCTTAAACGGCCTCCATGGACACTTAGCCGTCTGTAAAATACCGTCAACTTCCATGCGGTTTCACCGCAAACATTACAGCACTATACAGTGTTACAAAAAAAAAGATTTCTATGGTTTTGAATAACTTTTAAAGTTTTCAAGGGAGGCCGATAATTTTATATCTAAATTAAAGCTTAGGTTCTCCCCTTTCAGAAAAACACCATACTTTTGAATTTGGATAATTTTTTCGTACCTTAAACGGCCTCCATGGACACTTAGCCCTCTGTAAAATACCGTCAACTTGCATGCGGTTTCACCGCAAACAATACAGCACTATACAGTGTTACAAAAAACAACATTTCTATGGTTGGGAATAACTTTTAAAGTTTTCAAGGGAGGCCGATCATTTTATATCTAAATTAAAGCTTAGGTTCTCCCCTTTCAGAAAAACACCATACCTTTGAATTTGGAATTTATTTCGTACCTTAAACGGCCTCCATGGACACTTAGCCCTCTGTAAAATACCGTCAACTTCCATGCGGTTTCACCGCAAACATTACAGCACTATACAGTGTTACAAAAAAAAAATTCTATGGTTGGGAATAACTTTTAAAGTTTTCAAGGGAGGCCGATAATTTTATATATAAATTAAAGCTTAGGATCTCCCCTTTCAGAAAAACACCATACATTTGAATTTGGATAATTATTTCGTACCTTAAACGGCCTCCATGTACACTTAGCCCTCTTTAAAATACAGTCAACTTGCATGCGGTTTCACCGCAAAGAATACAGCACTATACAGTGTTACAAAACAAAACATTTCTATGGTTGGGAATAACTTTTAAAGTTTCCAAGGGAGGCCGATAATTTTATATCTAAATTAAAGCTTAGGTTCTCCCCTTTCAGAAAAACACCATAGTTTTGAATTTGGATAATGTTTTCGTACCTTAAACGGCCTCCATGGACACTTAGCCCTCTGTAAAATACCGTCAACTTGCATGCGGTTTCACCGCAAACAATACAGCACTATACAGTGTTACACAAAAAATCATTTCTATTGTTGGGAATAACTTTTAAAGTTTTCAAGGGAGGCCGATCATTTTATATCTAAATTAAAGCTTACGTTCTCCCCTTTCAGAAAAACACCATACTTTTGAATTTGGAATTTATTTCGTACCTTAAACGGCCTCCATGGACACTTAGCCCTCTGTAAAATACCGTCAACTTCCATGCGGTTTCACCGCAAACATTACAGCACTATACAGTGTTACAAAAAAAAGATTTCTATGGTTGGGAATAACTTTTAAAGTTTTCAAGGGAGGCCGATAATTTTATATATAAATTAAAGCTTAGGTTCTCCCCTTTCAGAAAAACACCATACATTTGAATTTGGATAATTATTTCGTACCTTAAACGGCCTCCATGTACACTTAGCCCTCTTTAAAATACCGTCAACTTGCATGCGGTTTCACCGCAAACAATACAGCACTATACAGTGTTACAAAACAAAACATTTCTATGGTTGGGAATAACTTTTAAAGTTTTCAAGGGAGGCCGATAATTTTATATCTAAATTAAAGCTTAGGTTCTTCCCTTTCAGAAAAACAGCATACTTTTGAATTTGGAAAATATTTTCGTACTTTAAACGGCCTCCATGGACACTTAGCCCTCTGTAAAATACCGTCAACTTGCATGCGGTTTCACCGCAAAGAATACAGCACTATACAGTGTTACAAAAAAAACATTTCTAGGGTTGGGAATAACTTTTAAAGTTTCCAAGGGAGGCCGATAATTTTATATCTAAATTAAAGCTTAGGTTCTCCCCTTTCAGAAAAACACCATAGTTTTGAATTTGGATAATGTTTTCGTACCTTAAACGGCCTCCATGGACACTTAGCCCTCTGTAAAATACCGTCAACTTGCATGCGGTTTCACCGCAAACAATACAGCACTATACAGTGTTACAAAAAAAACATTTCTAGGGTTGGGAATAACTTTTAAAGTTTCCAAGGGAGGCCGATAATTTTATATCTAAATTAAAGCTTAGGTTCTCCCCTTTCAGAAAAACACCATACTTTTGAATTTGGATAATTTTTTCGTACCTTAAACGGCCTCCATGGACACTTAGCCCTCTGTAAAATACCGTCAACTTCCATGCGGTTTCACCGCAAACATTACAGCACTATACAGTGTTACAAAAAAAAAGATTTCTATGGTTGGGAATATCATTTAATGCTTTCTAGGGAGGCCGATAATTTTATATCTAAATTAAAGCTTAGGTTCTCCCCTTTCAGAAAAACACCATACTTTTGAATTTGGATAATTATTTCGTACCTTAAACGGCCTCCATGGACATTTAGCCCTCTGTAAAATACGATCAATTTGCATGCGGTTTCACCGCAAACAATACAGCACTATACAGTGTTACAAAAAAACATTTCTATGGTTGGGAATAACTTTTAAAGTTTTCAAGGGAGGCCGATAATTTTATATCTAAATTAAAGCTTAGGTTCTCCCCTTTCAGAAAAACACCATACATTTGAATTTGGATAATTATTTCGTACCTTAAACGGCCTCCATGGACACTTAGCCCTCTGTAAAATACCGTCAACTTGCATGCGGTTTCACCGCAAACAATACAGCACTATACAGTGTTACAAAAAAAAACATTTCTATGGTTGGGAATAACTTTTAAAGTTTTCAAGGAAGGCCGATAATTTTATATCTAAATTAAAGCTTAGGTTCTTCCCTTTCAGAAAAACACCATACATTTGAATTTGGATAATTATTTTTGTACCTTAAACGGCCTCCATGGACACTTAGCCCTCTGTAAAATACTGTCAACTTGCATGCGGTTTCACCGCAAACAATACAGCACTATACAGTGTTACAAAAAAACATTTCTATGGTTGGGAATAACTTTAAAGTTTTCAAGGGAGGCCGATAATTTTATATCTAAATTAAAGCTTAGGTTCTCCCTTTCAGAAAACACCATACTTTTGAATTTGGATAATTTTTCGTACCTTAAACGGCCTCCATGGACACTTAGCCCTCTGTAAAATACCTGTCAATCTTGCATGCGGTTTCACCGCAAACAATACAGCACTATACAGTGTTACAAAAAACATTTCTATGGTTGGGAATAACTTTTAAAGTTTTCAAGGAGGCCGATAATTTTATATCTAAATTAAAGCTTAGGTTCTCCCTTTCAGAAAACACCATACTTTTGAATTTGGATAATTATTTCGTACCTTAAACGGCCTCCATGGACACTTAGCCCTCTGTAAAATACGGTCAACTTGCATGCGGTTTCACCGCAAACAATACAGCACTATACAGTGTTACAAAAAAACATTTCTATGGTTGGGAATAACTTTTAAAGTTTTCAAGGGAGGCCGATAAAATTGATATCTAAATTAAAGCTTAGGTTCTCCCTTTCAGAAAACACCATACTTTTTGAATTTGGATAATTTTTTCGTACCTTAAACGGCCTCCATGGACACTTAGCCCTCTGTAAAATACTGTCAATCTGCATGCGGTTTCACCGCAAACAATACAGCACTATACAGTGTTACAAAAAAAACATTTCTATGGTTGGGAATAACTTTTAAAGTTTTCAAGGGAGGCCGATAATTTTATATCTAAATTAAAGCTTAGCTTCTCCCCCTTTCAGAAAAACACCATACTTTTGAATTTGGATAATTATTTCGTACCTTAAACGGCCTCCATGGACACTTAGCCCTCTGAAAAATACGGTCAACTTGCATGCGGTTTCACCGCAAACAATACAGCACTAAACAGTGTTACAAAAAAAACATTTCTATGGTTGGGAATAACTTTTAAAGTTTTCAAGGGAGGCCGATAATTTTATATCTAAATTTAAGCTTAGGTTCTCCCCTTTCAGAAAAACACCATACTTTTGAATTTGGATAATTATTTCGTACCTTAAACGGCCTCCATGGACACTTAGCCCTCTGTAAAATACTGTCAACTTGCATGCGGTTTCACCGCAAACAATACAGCACTATACAGTGTTACAAAAAAAACATTTCTATGGTTGGGAATAACTTTTAAATTTTTCAAGGGAGGCCGATAATTTTATATCTAAATTAAAGCTTAGGTTCTCCCCTTTCAGAAAAACACCATACTTTTGAATTTGGATAATGTTTTCGTACCTTAAACGGCCTCCATGGACACTTAGCCCTCTGTAAAATACCGTCAACTTGCATGCGGTTTCACCGCAAACAATACAGCACTATACAGTGTTACAAAAAAAACATTTCTATGGTTGGGAATAACTTTTAAAGTTTTCAAGGAAGGCCGATAATTTTATATCTAAATTAAAGCTTAGGTTCTCCCTTTCAGAAAAACACCATACTTTTGAATTTGGGAATTTTTTTCGTAACCTTAAACGGCCTCCATGGACACTTAGCCCTCTGTAAAATACTGTCAACTTGCATGCGGTTTCACCGCAAACAATACCGCACTAAACCGTGTTACAAAAAAACATTTATATGGTTGGGAACAACTTTAAAGTTTTCAAGGGAGGCCGATAATTTTATATCTAAATTAAAGCTTAGGTTCTCCCTTTCAGAAAAACACCATACTTTTGAATTTGGATAATTATTTTCGTACCTTAAACGGCCTCCATGGACACTTAGCCCTCTGTAAAATACTGTCAATCTTGCATGCGGTTTCACCGCAAACAATACAGCACTATACAGTGTTACAAAAAAAATATTTCTATGGTTGGGAATAACTTTAAAGTTTTCAAGGAGGCCGATAATTTTATATCTAAATTAAAGCTTAGGTTCTCCCTTTCAGAAAAACACCATACTTTTGAATTTGGAAAATTTGTCGTACCTTAAACGGCTTCCATGGACACTTAGCCCTCTGTAAAATACGGTCAACTTGCATGCGGTTTCACCGCAAACAATACAGCACTATACAGTGTTACAAAACAAACATTTCTATGGTTGGGAATAACTTTAAAGTTTTCAAGGGAGGCCGATAATTTTATATCTAAATTAAAGCTTAGGTTCTCCCCTTTCAGAAAAACACCATACATTTGAATTTGGATAATGTCTTCATACCTTAAACGGCCTCCATGGACACTTAGCCCTCTGTAAAATACCGTCAACTTGCATGCGGTTTCACCGCAAACAATACAGCACTATACAGTGTTACAAAAAAACATTTCTATGGTTGGGAATAACTTTTTAAGTTTTCAAGGGAGGCCGATCATTTTATATCTAAATTAAAGCTTAGGTTCTCCCTTTCAGAAAAACACCATACTATTGTATTTGGATAATTTTTTTCGTACCTTAAACGGCCTCCATGGACACTTAGCCCTCTGTAAAATACTGTCAACTTGCATGCGGTTTCACCGCAAACAATACAGCACCTATACAGTGTTACAAAAAAAAGATTTCTATGGTTGGGAATAACTTTAAAGTTTTCAAGGGAGGCCGATAATTTTATATCTAAATTAAAGCTTAGGTTCTCCCTTTCAGAAAACACCATACTTTTTGAATTTTGGATAATTTTTTCGTACCTTAAACGGCCTCCATGGACCCAAACCCTGAAAAAATTAAACC
>JAQQFT010000023.1:891016-906696 GCA_029582265.1 Zoroaster sp. YZ-2022
TTTAATTTAGATATAAAATTGATCGGCCTCCTTGAAAACTTTAAAAGTTATTCCCAACCATAGAAATGTTTTTTTTGTAACACTGTATAGTGCTGTATTGTTTGCGGTGAAACCGCATGCAAGTTGACAGTATTTTACAGAGGGCTAAGTGTCCATGGAGGCCGTTTAAGGTACGAAAATATTATCCAAATTCAAAAGTATGCAGTTTTTCTGAAAGGAGAACCTAAGCTTTAATTTAGATATAAAATTATCGGCCTTCCTTGAAAACTTTAAAAGTTATTCCCAACCATAGAAATGTTTTTTTTGTAACACTGTATAGTGCTGTATTGTTTGCGGTGAAACCGCATGCAAGTTGACTGTATTTTACAGAGGGCTAAGTGTCCATGGAGGCCGTTTAAGGTACGAAAAAATTATCCAAATTCAAAAGTATGGTGTTTTTCTGAATGGGGATAACCTAAGCTTTAATTTAGATATAAAATTATCGGCCTGCCTTGAAAACTTTAAAAGTTATTCCCAACCATAGAAATGTTTTTTGTAACACTGTATAGTGCTGTATTGTTTGCGGTGAAACCGCATGCAAGTTGACAGTATTTTACAGAGGGCTAAGTGTCCATGGAGGCCGTTTAAGGTACGAAAAACATTATCCAAATTCAAAAAGTATGGTGTTTTCTGAAGGGAGAACCTAAGCTTTAATTTAGATATAAAATTATCGGCCTCCCTTGAAAACTTTAAAAGTTATTCCCAACCATAGAAATGTTTTTTGTAACACTGTATAGTGCTGTATTGTTTGCGGTGAAACCGCATGCAAATTGACAGTATTTTACAGAGGGCTAAGTGTCCATGGAGGCCGTTTAAGGTACGAAAACATTATCCAAATTCAAAACTATGGTGTTTTTCTGAAAGGGAGAACCTAAGCTTTAATTTAGATATAAAATTATCGGCCTCCCTTGAAAACTTTAAAGTTATTCCCAACCATAGAAATGTTTTTTGTAACACTGTATAGTGCTGTATTGTTTGCGGTGAAACCGCATGCAAGTTGACAGTATTTTACAGAGGGCTAAGTGTCCATGGAGGCCGTTTAATGTACGAAAAAATTATCCAAATTCAAAAGTATGGTGTTTTCTGAAAGGGAGAACCTAAGCTTTAATTTAGATATAAAATTATCGGCCTCCTTGAAAACTTTAAAGTTATTCCCAACCATAGAAATGTTTTTTTTGTAACACTGTATAGTGCTGTATTGTTTGCGGTGAAACCGCATGCAAGTTGACAGTATTTTACAGAGGGCTAAGTGTCCATGGAGGCCGTTTAAGGTACGAAAATAATTATCCAAATTCAAATGTATGGTGTTTTTCTGAAAGGGAGAACCTAAGCTTTAATTTAGATATAAAATTATCGGCCTCCTTGAAAACTTTAAAGTTATTCCCAACCATAGAAATCTTTTTTTGTAACACTGTATAGTGCTGTAATGTTTGCGGTGAAACCGCATGGAGATTGACAGTATTTTACAGAGGGCTAAGTGTCCATGGAGGCCGTTTAAGGTACGAAAAAAAAATTCCAAATTCAAAAGTATGGTGTTTTTCTGAAAGGGGAGAACCTAAGCTTTAATTTAGATATAACATTATCGGCCTCCCTTGAAAACTTTAAAAGTTATTCCCAACCATAGAAATATTTTTTTTTGTAACACTGTATAGTGCTGTATTGTTTGCGGTGAAACCGCATGGAAGTTGACGGTATTTTACAGAGGGCTAAGTGTCCATGGAGGCCGTTTAAGGTACGAAATAAATTCCAAATTCAAAAGTATGGTGTTTTTCTGAAAGGGGAGAACGTAAGCTTTAATTTAGATATAAAATGATCGGCCTCCCTTGAAAACTTTAAAAGTTATTCCCAACCATAGAAATGATTTTTTGTGTAACACTGTATAGTGCTGTATTGTTTGCGGTGAAACCGCATGCAAGTTGACGGTATTTTACAGAGGCTAAGTGTCCATGGAGGCCGTTTAAGGTATGAAAAATTATCCAAATTCAAAAGTATGGTGTTTTTCTGAAAGGGGAGAACCTAAGCTTTAATTTAGATATAAAATTATCGGCCTCCCTTGAAAACTTGAAAAGTTATTCCCAAACATAGAAATGTATTTTTTTGTAAAACTGTATAGTGCTGTATTGTTTGCGGTGAAACCGCATGCAAGTTGACGGTATTTTACAGAGGGCTAAGTGTCCATGGAGGCCGTTTAAAGTACGAAAATATTTTCCAAATTCAAAAGTATGCTGTTTTTCTGAAAGGGAAGAACCTAAGCTTTAATTTAGATATAAAATTATCGGCCTTCCTTGAAAACTTTAAAAGTTATTCCCAACCATAGAAATCTTTATTTTTGTAACTCTGTATAGTGCTGTAATGTTTGCGGTGAAACCGCATGGAAGTTGACGGTATTTTACAGACGGCTAAGTGTCCATGGAGGCCGTTTAAGGTACGAAAAAAAATTCCAAATTCAAAAGTATGGTGTTTTTCTGAAAGGGGAGAACGTAAGCTTTAATTTAGATATAAAATGATCGGCCTCCCTTGAAAACTTTAAAAGTTATTCCCAACCATAGAAATGTTTTGTTTTGTAACACTGTATAGTGCTGTATTGTTTGCGGTGAAACCGCATGCAAGTTGACGGTATTTTACAGAGGGCTAAGTGTCCATGGAGGCCGTTTAAGGTACGAAATAAATTCCAAATTCAAAAGTATGGTGTTTTTCTGAAAGGGAGAACCTAAGCTTTAATTTAGATATAAAATTATCGGCCTCCCTTGAAAACTTTAAAGTTATTCCCACCCATAGAAATGATTTGATTTGTAACACTGTATAGTGCAGTATTGTTTTCGGTGAAACCGCATGCAAGTTGACGGTATTTTACAGAGGGCTAAGTGTCCATGGAGGCCGTTTAAGGTACGAAAACATTATCCAAATTCAAAAAGTATGGTTTTTCTGAAAGGGGAGAACCTAAGCTTTAATTTAGATATAAAATTATCGGCCTCCCTTGAAAACTTTAAAGTTATTCCCAACCATAGAAATGTTTTTGTTTTGTAACACTGTATAGTGCTGTATTGTTTGCGGTGAAACCGCATGCAAGTTGACAGTATATTTTACAGAGGGCTAAGTGTCCATGGAGGCCGTTTAAGGTACGAAATAATTATCCAAATTCAAATGTATGGTGTTTTTCTGAAAGGGAGAACCTAAGCTTTAATTTAGATATAAAATTATCGGCCTCCCTTGAAAACTTTAAAGTTATTCCCAACCATAGAAATGTTTTTTTGTAACACTGTATAGTGCTGTATTGTTTGCGGTGAAACCGCATGCAAGTTGACAGTATTTTACAGAGGCTAAGTGTCCATGGAGGCCGTTTAAGGTACGAAAATTATCAAATTCAAAAGTATGGTGTTTTTCTGAAAGGGAGAACCTAAGCTTTAATTTAGATATAAAATTATCGGCCTCCTTGAAAACTTTAAAAGTTATTCCCATCCATAGAAATGTTTTGTTTTGTAACACTGTATAGTGCTGTATTGTTTGCGGTGAAACCGCATGCAAGTTGACAGTATTTTACAGAGGGCTAAGTGTCCATGGAGGCCGTTTAAGGTACGAAAATATTATCCAAAATTCAAAGTATGGTGTTTTTCTGAAAGGGAGAACCTAAGCTTTAATTTAGATATAAAATTATCAGCCTCCCTTGAAAACTTTAAAGTTATTCCCAACCATAGAAATGTTTTTTTGTAACACTGTATAGTGCTGTAATGTTTGCGGTGAAACCGCATGGAGAGTTGACAGTATTTTACAGAGGGCTAAGTGTCCATGGAGGCCGTTTAAGGTACGAAAAAATTTCCAAATTCAAAAGTATGGTGTTTTTCTGAAAGGGAGAACCTAAGCTTTAATTTAGATATAAAATTATCGGCCTCCTTGAAAACTTTAAAGTTATTCCCAACCATAGAAATGTTTTTTTTTTTGTAACACTGTAAAGTGCTGTATTGTTTGCGGTGAAACCGCATGGAGAGTTGACAGTATTTTACAGAGGGCTAAGTGTCCATGGAGGCCGTTTAAGGTACGAAAAATTATCCAAATTCAAAAGTATGGTGTTTTCTGAAAGGGAGAACCTAAGCTTTAATTTAGATATAAAATTATCGGCCTCCCTTGAAAACTTTAAAAGTTATTCCCAACCATAGAAATGTTTTTTTTGTAACACTCTATAGTGCTCTATTGTTTGCGGTGAAACCGCATGCAAGTTGACGGTATTTTACAGAGGGCTAAGTGTCCATGGAGGCCGTTTAATGTACGAAAAAATTATCCAAATTCAAAAGTATGGTGTTTTTCTGAAAGGGGAGAACGTAAGCTTTAATTTAGATATAAAATTATCGGCCTCCTTGAAAACTTTAAAGTTATTCCCAACCATAGAAATGTTTTGTTTTGTAACACTGTATAGTGCTGTATTGTTTGCGGTGAAACCGCATGGAAGTTGACAGTATTTTACAGAGGGCTAAGTGTCCATGGAGGCCGTTTAAGGTACGAAATAATTATCCAAATTCAAAAGTATGGTGTTTTTCTGAAAGGGGAGAACCTAAGCTTTAATTTAGATATAAAATTATCGGCCTCCTTGAAAACTTTAAAGTTATTCCCAACCATAGAAATGTTTTTTTGTAACACTGTATAGTGCTGTATTGTTTGCGGTGAAACCGCATGGAGAGTTGACAGTATTTTACAGAGGGCTAAGTGTCCATGGAGGCCGTTTAAGGTACGAAAAAAAATACCAAATACAAAAGTATGGTGTTTTCTGAAAGGGGAGAACCTAAGCTTTAATTTAGATATAACATTATCGGCCTCCCTTGAAAACTTTAAAAGTTATTCCCAACCATAGAAATTTTTTTTTGTAACACTGTATAGTGCTGTATTGTTTGCGGTGAAACCGCATGGAAGTTGACGGTATTTTACAGAGGGCTAAGTGTCCATGGAGGCCGTTTAAGGTACGAAATAAATTCCAAATTCAAAAGTATGGTGTTTTTCTGAAAGGGGAGAACCTAAGCTTTAATTTAGATATAAAATGATCGGCCTCCCTTGAAAACTTTAAAAGTTATTCCCGACCATAGAAATTATTTTTTGTGTAACACTGTATAGTGCTGTATTGTTTGCGGTGAAACCGCATGCAAGTTGACGGTATTTTACAGAGGGCTAAGTGTCAATGGAGGCCGTTTAAGGTACGAAAAAATTATCCAAATTCAAAAGTATGGTGTTTTTCTGAAAGGGGAGAACCTAAGCTTTAATTTAGATATAAAATTATCGGCCTCCCTTGAAAACTTGAAAAGTTATTCCCAAACATAGAAATGTATTTTTTTGTAAAACTGTATAGTGCTGTATTGTTTGCGGTGAAACCGCATGCAAGTTGACGGTATTTTACAGAGGGCTAAGTGTCCATGGAGGCCGTTTAAAGTACGAAAATATTTTCCAAATTCAAAAGTATGCTGTTTTTCTGAAAGGGAAGAACCTAAGCTTTAATTTAGATATAAAATTATCGGCCTCCCTTGAAAACTTTAAAAGTTATTCCCAACCATAGAAATCTTTATTTTTGTAACACTGTATAGTGCTGTAATGTTTGCGGTGAAACCATGCAAGATTGACAGTATTTTACAGACGGATAAGTGTCCATGGAGGCCGTTTAAGGTACGAAAAAAAATTCCAAATTCAAAAGTATGGTGTTTTTCTGAAAGGTGAGAACGTAAGCTTTAATTTAGATATAAAATTATCGGCCTGCCTTGAAAACTTTAAAAGTTATTCCCAACCATAGAAATGTTTTTTTTTGTAACACTGTATAGTGCTGTATTGTTTGCGGTGAAACCGCATGCAAGTTGACGGTATTTTACAGAGGGCTAAGTGTCCATGGAGGCCGTTTAAGGTACGAAAAAATTATCCAAATTCAAAAGTATGGTGTTTTTCTGAAAGTGGAGAACCTAAGCTTTAATTTAGATATACAATTATCGGCCTCCCTTGAAAACTTTAAAAGTTATTCCCAACCATAGAAATGATTTTTGTGTAACACTGTATAGTGCTGTATTGTTTGCGGTGAAACCGCATGCAAGTTGACGGTATTTTACAGAGGGCTAAGTGTCCATGGAGGGCCGTTTAAGGTACGAAATAATTATCCAAATTCAAATGTATGGTGTTTTTCTGAAAGGGAGAACCTAAGCTTTAATTTAGATATAAAATTATCGGCCTCCTTGAAAACTTTAAAAGTTATTCCCAACCATAGAAATGTTTTTTTTGTAACACTGTATAGTGCTGTATTGTTTGCGGTGAAACCGCATGCAAGTTGACGGTATTTTACAGAGGGCTAAGTGTCCATGGAGGCCGTTTAAGGTACGAAAACATTATCCAAATTCAAAACTATGGTGTGTTTTCTGAAAGGGAGAACCTACGCTTTAATTTAGATATAAAATTATCGGCCTCCCTTGAAAACTTTAAAAGTTATTCCCAACCATAGAAATGTTTTTTTGTAACAGTGTACAGTGCTGTATTGTTTTCTGTGAAACCGCATGCAAGATGACCGTATTTTACAGAGGGCTAAGTGTCCATGGAGGCCGTTTAAGGTACGAAAAATTTTCCAAATTCAAAAGTATGGTGTTTTTCTGAAAGGGAAGAACCTAAGCTTTAATTTAGATATAACATTATCGGCCTCCCTTGAAAACTTTAAAGTTATTCCCAACCATAGAAATGTTTTTTGTAACACTGTATAGTGCTGTATTGTTTGCGGTGAAACCGCATGCAAGTTGACAGTATTTTACAGAGGGCTAAGTGTCCATGGAGGCCGTTTAAGGTACGAAAAAAATTATCCAAATTCAAAAGTATGGTGTTTTTCTGAAAGGGAGAACCTAAGCTTTAATTTAGATATAAAATTATCGGCCTCCTTGAAAACTTTAAAGTTATTCCCAACCATAGAAATGTTTTTTTGTAACACTGTATAGTGCTGTATTGTTTGCGGTGAAACCGCATGGAGATTGACAGTATTTTACAGAGGGCTAAGTGTCCATGGAGGCCGTTTAAGGTACGAAATAAATTCCAAATTCAAAAGTATGGTGTTTTCTGAAAGGGAGAACCTAAGCTTTAATTTAGATATAAAATGATCGGCCTCCCTTGAAAACTTTAAAAGTTATTCCCAACCATAGAAATGATTTTTTGTGTAACACTGTATAGTGCTGTATTGTTTGCGGTGAAACCGCATGCAAGTTGACGGTATTTTACAGAGGGCTAAGTGTCAATGGAGGCCGTTTAAGGTACGAAAAAATTATCCAAATTCAAAAGTATGGTGTTTTTCTGAAAGGGGAGAACCTAAGCTTTAATTTAGATATAAAATTATCGGCCTCCCTTGAAAACTTTAAAAGTTATTCCCAACCATAGAAATGTATTTTTTGTAACACTGTATAGTGCTGTATTGTTTGCGGTGAAACCGCATGCAAGTTGACGGTATTTTACAGAGGGCTAAGTGTCCATGGAGGCCGTTTAAGGTACGAAAAAATTATCCAAATTCAAAAGTATGGTGTTTTTCTGAAAGGGGAGAACCTAAGCTTTAATTTAGATATAAAATTATCGGCCTCCCTTGAAAACTTTAAAAGTTATTCCCAACCATAGAAATCTTTATTTTTGTAACACTGTATAGTGCTGTAATGTTTGCGGTGAAACCGCATGGAAGTTGACGGTATTTTACAGACGGCTAAGTGTCCATGGAGGCCGTTTAAGGTACGAAAAGAAATTCCAAATTCAAAAGTATGGTGTTTTTCTGAAAGGGTATAAATAAAGCTTTAATTTAGATATAAAATGATCGGCCTCCCTTGAAAACTTTAAAAGTTATTCCCAACCATAGAAATGTTTTGTTTTGTAACACTGTATAGTGCTGTATTGTTTGCGGTGAAACCGCATGCAAGTTGACGGTATTTTACAGAGGGCTAAGTGTCCATGGAGGCCGTTTAAGGTACGAAAAAATTATCCAAATTCAAAAGTATGGTGTTTTTCTGAAAGGGAGAACCTAAGCTTTAATTTAGATATAAAATTATCGGCCTCCCTTGGAAACTTTAAAAGTTATTCCCAACCCTAGAAATGTTTTTTTGTAACACTGTATAGTGCTGTATTGTTTGCGGTGAAACCGCATGCAAGTTGACGGTATTTTACAGAGGGCTAAGTGTCCATGGATGCCGTTTAAGGTACGAAAATAATTATCCAAATTCAAAAGTATGGTGTTTTTCTGAAAGGGAGAACCTACGATTTAATTTAGATATAAAATTATCGGCCTCCCTTGAAAATTTTAAAGTTATTCCCAACCATAGAAATCTTTTTTTTGTAACACTGTATAGTGCTGTATTGTTTGCGGTGAAACCGCATGCAAGTTGACGGTATTTTACAGAGGGCTAAGTGTCCATGGAGGCCGTTTAAGGTACGAAAACATTATCCAAATTCAAAACTATGGTGTTTTTCTGAAAGGGGAGAACCTAAGCTTTAATTTAGATATAAAATTATCGGCCTCCCTTGGAAACTTTAAAAGTTATTCCCAACCCTAGAAATGTTTTTTTTGTAACACTGTATAGTGCTGTATTCTTTGCGGTGAAACCGCATGCAAGTTGACGGTATTTTACAGAGGGCTAAGTGTCCATGGAGGCCGTTTAAAGTACGAAAATATTTTCCATATTCAAAAGTATGCTGTTTTTCTGAAAGGGAAGAACCTAAGCTTTAATTTAGATATAAAATTATCGGCCTCCCTTGAAAACTTTAAAAGTTATTCCCAACCATAGAAATGTATTTTTTTGTAAAACTGTATAGTGCTGTATTGTTTGCGGTGAAACCGCATGCAAGTTGACGGTATTTTAAAGAGGGCTAAGTGTACATGGAGGCCGTTTAAGGTACGAAATAATTATCCAAATTCAAATGTATGGTGTTTTTCTGAAAGGGGAGAACCTAAGCTTTAATTTAGATATAAAATTATCGGCCTCCCTTGAAAACTTTAAAAGTTATTCCCAACCATAGAAATGTTTTTTTGTAACACTGTATAGTGCTGTATTGTTTGCGGTGAAACCGCATGCAAGTTGACGGTATTTTACAGAGGGCTAAGTGTCCATGGAGGCCGTTTAAGGTACGAAATAATTATCCAAATTCAAATGTATGGTGTTTTTCTGAAGTGGGAGAACCAATGCTATAATTTAGATATAAAATTATCGGCCTCCTTGAAAACTTTAAAGTTATTCCCAACCATAGAAATCTTTTTTTTGTAACACTGTATAGTGCTGTAATGTTTGCGGTGAAACCGCATGGAAGTTGACGGTATTTTACAGAGGGCTAAGTGTCCATGGAGGCCGTTTAAGGTACGAAAAAATTATCCAAATTCAAAAGTATGGTGTTTTTCTGAAAGGGGAGAACCTAAGCTTTAATTTAGATATAAAATTATCGGCCTACCTTGAAAACTTTAAAGGTTATTCCCAACCATAGAAATGATTTTTTGGGTAACACTGTATAGTGCTGTATTGTTTGCGGTGAAACCGCATGCAAGTTGACGGTATTTTACAGAGGGCTAAGTGTCCATGGAGGCCGTTTAAGGTACGAAAACATTATCCAAATTCAAAACTATGGTGTTTTTCTGAAAGGGGAGAACCTAAGCTTTAATTTAGATATAAAATTATCGGCCTCCCTTGGAAACTTTAAAAGTTATTCCCAACCATAGAAATGTTTTTGTTGTAACACTGTATAGTGCTGTATTCTTTGCGGTGAAACCGCATGCAAGTTGACGGTATTTTACAGAGGGCTAAGTGTCCATGGAGGCCGTTTAAAGTACGAAAATATTTTCCAAATTCAAAAGTATGCTGTTTTTCTGAAAGGGAAGAACCTAAGCTTTAATTTAGATATAAAATTATCGGCCTCCCTTGAAAACTTTAAAAGTTATTCCCAACCATAGAAATGTTTTGTTTTGTAACACTGTATAGTGCTGTATTGTTTGCGGTGAAACCGCATGCAAGTTGACGGTATTTTACAGAGGGCTAAGTGTCCATGGAGGCCGTTTAAGGTACGAAATAATTATCCAAATTCAAATGTATGGTGTTTTTCTGAAAGGGGAGAACCTAAGCTTTAATTTAGATATAAAATTATCGGCCTCCCTTGAAAACTTTAAAAGTTATTCCCAACCATAGAAATCTTTTTTGTAACACTGTATAGTGCTGTAATGTTTGCGGTGAAACCGCATGGAGATTGACAGTATTTTACAGAGAGGCTAAGTGTCCATGGAGGCCGTTTAAGGTACGAAATAAATTCCAAATTCAAAAGTATGGTGTTTTTCTGAAAAGGGAGAACCTAAGCTTTAATTTAGATATAAAATTATCGGCCTCCTTGAAAACTATAAAAGTTATTCCCAACCATAGTAAAGATTTTTTGTGTAACACTGTATAGTGCTGTATTGTTTGCGGTGAAACCGCATGCAAGTTGACTGTATTTTACAGAGGGCTAAGTGTCCATGGAGGCCGTTTAAGGTACGAAAACATTATCCAAATTCAAAAGTATGGTGTTTTTCTGAAGGGGAGAACCTAAGCTTTAATTTAGATATAAAATTATCGGCCTCCCTTGAAAACTTTAAAAGTTATTCCCAACCCTAGAAATGTTTTTTTTGTAACACTGTATAGTGCTGTATTGTTTGCGGTGAAACCGCATGCAAGTTGACGGTATTTTACAGAGGGCTAAGTGTCCATGGAGGCCGTTTAAGGTACGAAAATATTTTCCAAATTCAAAAGTATGCAGTTTTTCTGAAAGGGAAGAACCTAAGCTTTAATTTAGATATAAAATTATCGGCCTGCCTTGAAAACTTTAAAAGTTATTCCCAACCATAGAAATGTTTTTTTTGTAACACTGTATAGTGCTGTATTGTTTGCGGTGAAACCGCATGCAAGTTGACCGTATTTTACAGAGGCTAAGTGTACATGGAGGCCGTTTAAGGTACGAAATAATTATCAAATTCAAATGTATGGTGTTTTTCTGAAAGGGAGAACCTAAGCTTTAATTTAGATATAAAATTATCGGCCTCCTTGAAAACTTTAAAAGTTATTCCCAACCATAGAAATGTTTTTTTTTGTAACACTGTATAGTGCTGTAATGTTTGCGGTGAAACCGCATGGAAGTTGACGGTATTTTACAGAGGGCTAAGTGTCCATGGAGGCCGTTTAAGGTACGAAATAAATTCCAAATTCAAAAGTATGGTGTTTTTCTGAAAGGGGAGAACGTAAGCTTTAATTTAGATATAAAATTATCGGCCTCCTTGGAAACTTTAAAAGTTATTCCCAACCATAGAAACTTTTTTTTGTAACACTGTATAGTGCTGTATTGTTTGCGGTGAAACCGCATGCAAGTTGACGGTATTTTACAGAGGGCTAAGTGTCCATGGAGGCCGTTTAAAGTACGAAAATATTTTCCAAATTCAAAAGTATGGTGTTTTTCTGAAAGGGAAGAACCTAAGCTTTAATTTAGATATACAATTATCGGCCTCCCTTGAAAACTTTAAAAGTTATTCCCAACCATAGAAATCTTTTTTTTTGTAACACTGTATAGTGCTGTATTGTTTGCGGTGAAACCGCATGCAAGTTGACGGTATTTTACAGAGGGCTAAGTGTCCATGGAGGCCGTTTAAGGTACGAAAAAAAAATCCAAATTCAAAAGTATGGTGTTTTTCTGAAAGGGAGAACCTAAGCTTTAATTTAGATATAAAATTATCGGCCTCCTTGAAAACTTTAAAAGTTATTCCCAACCATAGAAATGTTTTTTTGTAACACTGTATAGTGCTGTATTGTTTGCGGTGAAACCGCATGCAAGTTGACGGTATTTTAAAGAGGGCTAAGTGTCCATGGAGGCCGTTTAAGGTACGAAATAATTATCCAAATTCAAAATTATGGTGTTTTTCTGAAAGGGAAGAACCTAAGCTTTAATTTAGATATACAATTATCGGCCTCCCTTGAAAACTTTAAAAGTTATTCCCAATCATAGAAATCTTTTTTTGTAACACTGTATAGTGCTGTATTGTTTGCGGTGAAACCGCATGGAAGTTGACAGTATTTTACAGAGGGCTAAGTGTCCATGGAGGCCGTATAAAGTACGAAATAAATTTCAAAATTCAAAAGTATGGTGTTTTTCTGAAAGGGAGAACCTAAGCTTTAATTTAGATATAAAATTATCGGCCTCCTTGAAAACTTTAAAAGTTATTCCCAACCATAGAAATGTTTTTTGTAACACTGTATAGTGCTGTATTGTTTGCGGTGAAACCGCATGCAAGTTGACAGTATTTTACAGAGGGCTAAGTGTCCATGGAGGCCGTTTAAGGTACGAAATATATCCAAATTCAAAAGTATGGTGTTTTTCTGAAAGGGAGAACCTAAGCTTTAATTTAGATATAAAATTATCGGCCTCCTTGAAAACTTTAAAAGTTATTCCCAACCATAGAAATGTTTTTTTTGTAACACTGTATAGTGCTGTATTGTTTGCGGTGAAACCGCATGCAAGTTGACCGTATTTTACAGAGGGCTAAGTGTCCATGGAGGCCGTTTAAAGTACGAAAACAAATTCCAAATTCAAAAGTATGGTGTTTTTCTGAAAGGGAGAACCTAAGCTTTAATTTAGATATAAAATTATCGGCCTCCCTTAGAAAATTTTAAAGTTATTCCCAACCATAGAAATATTTTTTTTTTGTAACACTGTATAGTGCTGTATTGTTTGCGGTGAAACCGCATGCAAGTTGACGGTATTTTACAGAGGGCTAAGTGTCCATGGAGGCCGTTTAAGGTACGAAATAATTATCCAAATTCAAATGTATTGTGTTTTTCTGAAAGGGGAGAACCTAAGCTTTAATTTAGATATAAAATTATCGGCCTCCCTTGAAAACTTTAAAAGTTATTCCCAACCCTAGAAATCTTTTTTTTGTAACACTGTATAGTGCTGTAATGTTTGCGGTGAAACCGCATGGAGATTGACGGTATTTTACAGAGGTCTAAGTGTACATGGAGGCCGTTTAAGGTACGAAATAAATTCCAAATTCAAAAGTATGGTGTTTTTCTGAAGGGGAGAACCTAAGCTTTAATTTAGATATATAAATTATCGGCCTCCTTGAAAACTTTAAAGTTATTCCCAACCATAGAAATCATTTTTGTGTAACACTGTATTGTGCTGTATTGTTTGCGGTGAAACCGCATGCAAGTTGACTGTATTTTACAGAGGGCTAAGTGTCCATGGAGGCCGTTTAAGGTACGAAAACATTATCCAAATTCAAAAGTATGGTGTTTTTCTGAAAGGGAGAACCTAAGCTTTAATTTAGATATAAAATTATCGGCCTCCTTGAAAACTTTAAAGTTATTCCCAACCATAGAAATGTTTTTTGTAACACTGTATAGTGCTGTATTGTTTGCGGTGAAACCACCGCATGCAAGTTGACAGTATTTTACAGAGGGCTAAGTGTCCATGGAGGCCGTTTAAGGTACGAAAATATTTTCCAAATTCAAAAGTATGGTGTTTTCTGAAAGGGAGAACCTAAGCTTTAATTTAGATATAAAATTATCGGCCTCCTTGAAAACTTTAAAGTTATTCCCAACCATAGAAATGTTTTTTTGTAACACTGTATAGTGCTGTATTGTTTGCGGTGAAACCGCATGCAAGTTGACAGTATTTTACAGAGAGGCTAAGTGTCCATGGAGGCCGTTTAAGGTACGAAATAATTATCCAAATTCAAAAGTATGGTGTTTTTCTGAAAGGGGAGAACCTACGCTTTAATTTAGATATAAAATTATCGGCCTCCCTTGAAAACTTTAAAGTTATTCCCAACAATAGAATTTTTTTTTTTGTAACACTGTATAGTGCTGTATTGTTTGCGGTGAAACCGCATGGAAGTTGACCGTATTTTACAGAGGGCTAAGTGTCCATGGAGGCCGTTTAAGGTACGAAATAATTATCCAAATTCAAAAGTATGGTGTTTTTCTGAAAGGGGAGAACCTAAGCTTTAATTTAGATATAAAATTATCGGCCTCCCTTGGAAACTTTAAAAGTTATTCCCAACCATAGAAACGTTTTTTTGTAACACTGTATAGTGCTGTATTGTTTGCGGTGAAACCGCATGCAAGTTGACGGTATTTTACAGAGGGCTAAGTGTCCATGGAGGCCGTTTAAGGTACGAAAAAATTATCCAAATTCAAAAGTATGGTGTTTTTCTGAAAGGGGAGAACCTAAGCTTTAATTTAGATATAAAATTATCGGCCTCCCTTGGAAACTTTAAAAGTTATTCCCAACCATAGAAATGTTTTTTTTGTAACACTGTATAGTGCTGTATTGTTTGCGGTGAAACCGCATGCAAGTTGACGGTATTTTACAGAGGGCTAAGTGTCCATGGAGGCCGTTTAAAGTACGAAAATATTTTCCAAATTCAAAAGTATGGTGTTTTTCTGAAAGGGAAGAACCTAAGCTTTAATTTAGATATAAAATTATCGGCCTCCCTTGAAAACTTTAAAAGTTATTCCCAACCATAGAAATCTTTATTTTTGTAACACTGTATAGTGCTGTAATGTTTGCGGTGAAACCGCATGGAAGTTGACGGTATTTTACAGACGGCTAAGTGTCCATGGAGGCCGTTTAAGGTACGAAAAAAAATTCCAAATTCAAAAGTATGGTGTTTTTCTGAAAGGGGAGAACCTAAGCTTTAATTTAGATATAAAATTATCGGCCTCCCTTGAAAACTTTAAAAGTTATTCCCAACCATAGAAATGTTTTTGTTTTGTAACACTGTATAGTGCTGTATTGTTTGCGGTGAAACCGCATGCAAGTTGACGGTATTTTACAGAGGGCTAAGTGTCCATGGAGGCCGTTTAAGGTACGAAATAATTATCCAAATTCAAAAGTATGGTGTTTTTCTGAAGGGGAGAACCTAAGCTTTAATTTAGATATAAAATTATCGGCCTCCCTTGAAAACTTTAAAGTTATTCCCTAACATAGAAATGTTTTTTTTGTAACACTGTATAGTGCTGTATTGTTTGCGGTGAAACCGCATGGAGATTGACAGTATTTTACAGAGGGCTAAGTGTCCATGGAGGCCGTTTAAGGTACGAAATAAATTCCAAATTCAAAAGTATGGTGTTTTTCTGAAAGGGAGAACCTAAGCTTTAATTTAGATATAAAATTATCGGCCTCCCTTGAAAACTTTAAAAGTTATTCCCAACCCTAGAAATGTTTTTTTGTAACACTGTATAGTGCTGTATTGTTTGCGGTGAAACCGCACGCAAGTTGACGGTATTTTACAGAGGGCTAAGTGTCCATGGAGGCCGTTTAAGGTACGAAAACATTATCCAAATTCAAAAGTATGGTGTTTTTCTGAAAGGGGAGAACCTCAGCTTTAATTTAGATATAAAATTATCGGCCTCCTTGAAAACTTTAAATTTATTCCCAACCACAGAAATTGTTTTTTTGTAACCCTGTATAGTGCTGTATTGTTTGCGTTGAAACCGCATGCAAGTTGACAGTATTTTACAGAGAGGCTAAGTGTCCATGGAGGCCGTTTAAAGGTACGAAAATATTTTCCAAATTCAAAAGTATGGTGTTTTTCTGAAAGGGAAGAACCTAAGCTTTAATTTAGATATAAAATTATCAGGCTTAAAACTTTAAAAATTTTA
>JAQQFT010000023.1:907196-925389 GCA_029582265.1 Zoroaster sp. YZ-2022
TTGAATGCCCAAAAAAAAATTTTTACATTTATACATGGGGAAAGAAATATCTCAGTAGAATGTTTTCAATGAAGCCAGAGTTAGACAGGTGAGTGAATTAGCAGAGTAGATTTAGACGTGACAGTTTGCATATTGCAACAATTCAACCATGCAAGGTGCAGAATCCCAAATGCCTTGTTTTTTCAACACATTTTTGAAAACAAGGAACAATTAAACAATGTAATCTGTTTTGCTACTTATAAAAGTTTAGGCAGGTTTTAAAATGCTTTTGGACCTTTTTTTCAAATGTGCAAACTTGTACAGTCCTGTTTTTCAGTACCCTTAACATCTGTCTAATTTGTTCACCATCTGTGTCAATAACATCACAAGCTGTATACATTGCAAAGAGGACATTCTGCCCTTTTTTAGAGATATATTTCTTTTCCCCTATATAAAACAAATTTGCCTTACAGTAATGTTTATCTCGGTATACTTTTATGGGGACAACCTATGTGTAGTTCGGAACCGCAGTTGAGGGATTTTACAGAGGGCTGAAAGCGTCAATGGAGGCCGTTTAAGGTACGAAATAATTATCCAAATTCAAAAGTATGGTGTTTTTCTGAAAGGTGAGAACGTAAGCTTTAATTTAGATATAAAATGATCGGCCTCCCTTGACAACTTTAAAAGTTATTCCCAACCATAGAATTTTTTTTTTTGTAACACTGTATAGTGCTGTATTGTTTGCGGTGAAACCGCATGCAAGTTGACGGTATTTTACAGAGGGCTAAGTGTCCATGGAGGCCGTTTAAGGTACGAAAAGAAATTCCAAATTCAAAAGTATCGTGTTTTTCTGAAAGGGGAGAACGTAAGCTTTAATTTAGATATAAAATGATCGGCCTCCCTTGAAAACTTTAAAAGTTATTCCCAATCCTAGAAATGTTTTCTTTGTAACACTGTATAGTGCTGTATTGTTTGCGGTGAAACCGCATGCAAGTTGACGGTATTTTACAGAGGGCTAAGTGTCCATGGAAGCCGTTTAAAATTATCCAAATTCAAAAGTATCGTGTTTTTCTGAAAGGGGAGAACCTAAGCTTTAATTTAGATATAAAATTATCGGCCTCCCTTGAAAACATTAAAAGTTATTCCCAACCATAGAAATGTATTTTTTTGTAAAACTGTATAGTGCTGTATTGTTTGCGGTGAAACCGCATGCAAGTTGACGGAATTTTAAAGAGGGCTAAGTGTCCATGGAGGCCGTTTAAGGTACGAAATAATTATCCAAATTCAAATGTATGGTGTTTTTCTGAAAGGGGAGAACCTAAGCTTTAATTTAGATATCAAATTATCGGCCTTCCTTGAAAACTTTAAAAGTTATTCCCAACCATAGAAATCTTATTTTTTGTAACACTGTATAGTGCTGTAATCATTGCGGTGAAACCGCATGGAAGTTGACGGTATTTTACAGAGGGCTAAGTGTCCATGGAGGCCGTTTAAGGTACGAACAAATTTTCCAAATTCAAAAGTATGGTGTTTTTCTGAAAGGGGAGAACCTAAGCTTTAATTTAGATATTCAATTATCGGCCTCCCTTGAAAACTTTAAAAGTTATTCCCAACCATAGAAATGATTTTTTGTGTAACACTGTATAGTGCTGTATTGTTTGCGGTGAAACCGCATGCACGTTGACGGTATTTTACAGAGGGCTAAGTGTCAATGGAGGCCGTTTAAGGTACGAAAATAAATTATCCAAATTCAAAAGTATGGTGTTTTCTGAAAGGGGAGAACCTAAGCTTTAATTTAGATATAACATTATCGGACTCCTTGAAAACTTTAAAGTTATTCACAACCATAGAAATGATTTTTTGTAAAACTGTATAGTGCTGTATTGTTTGCGGTGTAAACCGCATACAGAGATTGACAGTATTTTAAAGAGGGCTAAATGTCACATGGAGGCCGTTAAGGTACAAAATAATTATCCAAATTCAAATGTTGTGTTTTCTGAAAGGGGAGAACCTAAGCTTTAATTTAGATATAAAATTATCGGCCTCTTTGGAAACTTTAAAGTTATTCAACCCTAGAAATGTTTTTGTAACACTGTATAGTGCTGTATTGTTTGCGGTGAAACCGCATGCAAGTTGACAGTATTTTACAGAGGGCTAAGTGTCCATGGAGGCCGTTTGGTGAAATAATTATCCAAATTCAAAAGTATGGTGTTTTTCTGAAAGGGGAGAACCTAAGCTTTAATTTAGATATAAAATGATCGGCCTCCCTTGAAAACTTTAAAAGTTATTCCCAACCATAGAAATGTATTTTTTTGTAAAACTGTATAGTGCTGTATTGTTTGCGGTGAAACCGCATGCAAGTTGACGGTATTTTACAGAGGGCTAAGTGTCAATGGAGGCCGTTTAAGGTACGAACAAATTATCCAAATTCAAAAGTATCGTGTTTTTCTGAAAGGGGAGAACCTAAGCTTTAATTTAGATATAAAATTATCGGCCTCCCTTGAAAACTTTAAAAGTTATTCACAACCATAGAAATGTATTTTTTGGTAAAACTGTATAGTGCTGTATTGTTTGCGGTGAAACCGCATGCAAGTTGACGGTATTTTAAAGAGGGCTAAGTGTCCATGGAGACCGTTTAAGGTATGAAAAAATTTTCCAAATTCAAAAGTATGGTGTTTTTCTGAAAGGGGAGAACGTAAGCTTTAATTTAGATATAAAATGATCGGCCTCTCTTGAAAACTTTAAAAGTTATTCCCAACCCTAGAATTTGTTTTTTGTAACACTGTATAGTGCTGTATTGTTTGCGGTGAAACCGCATGCAAGTTGACGGTATTTTACAGAGGGCTAAGTGTCCATGGAGGCCGTTTAAGGTACGACAATATTTTCCAAATTCAAAAGTATGGTGTTTTTCTGAAAGGGAAGAACCTAAGCTTTAATTTAGATATACAATTATCGGCCTCCCTTGAAAACTTTAAAAGTTATTCCCAACCATAGAAATGATTTTTTGTGTAACACTGTATAGTGCTGTATTGTTTGCGGTGAAACCGCATGCAAGTTGACGGTATTTTACAGAGGGCTAAGTGTCAATGGAGGCCGTTTAAGGTACGAACAAATTATCCAAATTCAAAAGTATGGTGTTTTTCTGAAAGGGGAGAACCTAAACTTTAATTTAGATATAACATTATCGGCCTCCCTTGAAAACTTTAAAAGTTATTCACAACCATAGAAATGTATTTTTTTGTAAAACTGTATAGTGCTGTATTGTTTGCGGTGAAACCGCATGCAAGTTGACGGTATTTTAAAGAGGGCTAAGTGTCCATGGAGGCCGTTTAAGGTACGAAATAATTATCCAAATTCAAATGTATGGTGTTTTTTCTGAAAGGGGAGAACCTAAGCTTTAATTTAGATATAAAATTATCGGCCTCCCTTGGAAACTTTAAAAGTTATTCCCAACCCTAGAAATGTTGTTTTTTGTAACACTGTATAGTGCTGTATTGTTTGCGGTGAAACCGCATGCAAGTTGACGGTATTTTACAGAGGGCTAAGTGTCCATGGAGGCCGTTTAAAGTACGAAAATATTTTACAAATTCAAAAGTATGGTGTTTTTCTGAAAGGGAAGAACCTAAGCTTTAATTTAGATATAAAATTATCGGCCTCCCTTGAAAACTTTAAAAGTTATTCCCAACCATAGAAATGATTTTTTGTGTAACACTGTATAGTGCTGTATTGTTTGCGGTGAAACCGCATGCAAGTTGACGGTATTTTAAAGAGGGCTAAGTGTACATGGAGGCCGTTTAAGGTACGAAATAATTATCCAAATTCAAAAGTATGGTGTTTTTCTGAAAGGGGAGAACCTAAGCTTTAATTTAGATATAAAATTATCGGCCTCCCTTGAAAACTTTAAAAGTTATTCCCAACCATAGAAATCTTTTTTTTGTAACACTGTATAGTGCTGTAATGTTTGCGGTGAAACCGCATGGAAGTTGACGGTATTTTACAGAGGGCTAAGTGTCCATGGAGGCCGTTTAAGGTACGAAATAAATTCCAAATTCAAAAGTATGGTGTTTTTCTGAAAGGGGAGAACGTAAGCTTTAATTTAGATATAAAATGATCGGCCTCCCTTGAAAACTTTAAAAGTTATTCCCAATCATAGAAATGTTTTTTTTTGTAACACTGTATAGTGCTGTATTGTTTGCGGTGAAACCGCATGCAAGTTGACGGTATTTTACAGAGGGCTAAGTGTCCATGGAGGCCGTTTAAAGTACGAAAATATTTTACAAATTCAAAAGTATGGTGTTTTTCTGAAAGGGAAGAACCTAAGCTTTAATTTAGATATAAAATTATCGGCCTCCCTTGAAAACTTTAAAAGTTATTCCCAACCATAGAAATCTTTATTTTTGTAACACTGTATAGTGCTGTAATGTTTGCGGTGAAACCGCATGCAAGTTGACGGTATTTTAAAGAGGGTTAAGTGTCCATGGAGGCCGTTTAAGGTACGAAATAATTATCCAAATTCAAATGTATGGTGTTTTTCTGAAAGGGGAGAACCTAAGCTTTAATTTAGATATAAAATTATCGGCCTCCCTTGAAAACTTTAAAAGTTATTCCCAACCATAGAAATGTTTTTTTGTGTAACACTGTATAGTGCTGTATTGTTTGCGGTGAAACCGCATGCAAGTTGACGGTATTTTAAAGAGGGCTAAGTGTACATGGAGGCCGTTTAAGGTACGAAATAATTATCCAAATTCAAATGTATGGTGTTTTTCTGAAAGGGGAGAACCTAAGCTTTAATTTAGATATAAAATTATCGGCCTCGCTTGGAAACTTTAAAAGTTATTCCCAACCATAGAAATGTTTTTTGTAACACTGTATAGTGCTGTATTGTTTGCGGTGAAACCGCATGCAAGTTGACGGTATTTTACAGAGGGCTAAGTGTCCATGGAGGCCGTTTAAGGTACGAAAATATTTTCCAAATTCAAAAGTATGGTGTTTTTCTGAAAGGGAAGAACCTAAGCTTTAATTTAGATATAAAATTATCGGCCTCCCTTGAAAACTTTAAAAGTTATTCCCAACCATAGCATTTTTTTTTTTGTAACACTGTATAGTGCTGTATTGTTTGCGGTGAAACCGCATGCAAGTTGACGGTATTTTACAGAGGGCTAAGTGTCCATGGAGGCCGTTTAAGGTACGAAAAAATTATCCAAATTCAAAAGTATGGTGTTTTTCTGAAAGGGGAGAACCTAAGCTTTAATTTAGATATACAATTATCGGCCTCCCTTGAAAACTTTAAAAGTTATTCCCAACCATAGAATTTTTTTTTTGTGTAACACTGTATAGTGCTGTATTGTTTGCGGTGAAACCGCATGCAAGTTGACGGTATTTTACAGAGGGCTAAGTGTCAATGGAGGCCGTTTAAGGTACGAAAAATTATCCAAATTCAAAAAGTATGGTGATTTTCTGAAGGGGAGAACCTAAGCTTTAATTTAGATATAAAATTATCAGCCTCCTTGAAACTTTAAAAGTTATTCCCAACTCATAGAAATGTATTTTTGTAAACACTTGTATAGTGCTGTATTGTTTGCGGTGAAACCGCATGCAAGTTGACGGTATTTTACAGAGGGCTAAGTGTCCATGGAGGCCGTTTAAAGGGTACGAAATAATTATCCAAATTCAAATGTATGGTGTTTTTTCTGAAAGGAGAACCTAAGCTTTAATTTAGATATAAAATTATCGGCCTCCCTTGAAAGCTTTAAAAGTTATTCCCAACCATAGAAAGATGTTTTTTGTAACACTGTATAGTGTATTGTTTGCGGTGAAACCGCATGCAGAAGTTGACGGTATTTTACAGAGGGCTAGTGTCCATGGAGGCCGTTTAGGGTACGAACATATTTTCCAAATTCAAAAGTATGGTGTTTTTCTGAAAGGGAAGAACCTAAGCTTTAATTTAGATATAAAATTATCGGCCTTCTGTGAAAACTTTAAAAGTTATTCCCAACCATAGAAATGTTTTTTTTTGTAACACTGTATAGTGCTGTATTGTTTGCGGTGAAACCGCATGCAAGTTGACGGTATTTTACAGAGGGCTAAGTGTCCATGGAGGCCGTTTAAGGTACGAAAAAATTATCCAAATTCAAAAGTATGGTGTTTTTCTGAGGGAGAACCTAAGCTTTAATTTAGATATACAAATTATCGGCCTCCCTTGAAAACTTTAAAAGTTATTCCCAACCATAGAAATGATTTTTGTGTAACACTGTATAGTGCTGTATTGTTTGCGAGGTGAAACCGCATGCAAGTTGACAGTATTTTACAGAGGGCTAAGTGTCCATGGAGGCCGTTTAAGGTACGAAAAAATTATCCAAATTCAAAAAGTATGGTGTTTTTCTGAAAGGGAGAACCTAAGCTTTAATTTAGATATAACAATTATCGGCCTCCTTGAAAACTTTAAAAGTTATTCACAACCATAGAAATGATTTTTTGTGTAACACTGTATAGTGCTGTATTGTTTGCGGTGAAACCGCACATGCAAGTTGACAGTATTTTAAAGAGGGCTAAGTGTCCATGGAGGCCGTTTAAGGTACAGAAATAATTATCAAATTCAAATGTATGGTGTTTTCTGAAAGGGAGAACCTAAGCTTTAATTTAGATATAAAATTATCAGCCTCCCTTGAAAACTTTAAAAGTTATTCCAACCATAGAAATGTATTTTTGTAAAACTGTATAGTGCTGTATTGTTTGCGGTGAAACCACATGCAAGTTGACAGTATTTTAAGAGGGCTAAGTGTCCATGGAGGCCGTTTAAGGTACGAAAAATTATCCAAATTCAAAAGTAGTGTTTTTCTGAACGGGGAGAACCTAAGCTTTAATTTAGATATACAATTATCGGCCTCCCTTGAAAACTTTAAAAGTTATTCCCAACCATAGAAATGTTTTTGTAACACTGTATAGTGCTGTATTGTTTGCGGTGAAACCGCATGCAAGTTGACGGTATTTTACAGAGGGCTAAGTGTCCATGGAGGCCGTTTAAGGTACGAAAAATTATCCAAATTCAAAAGTATGGTGTTTTTCTGAAAGGGGAGAACCTATGCTTTAATTTAGATATACAATTATCGGCCTCCCTTGAAAACTTTAAAGTTATTCCCAACCATAGCAATGTTTTTTTGTAACACTGTATAGTGCTGTATTGTTTGCGGTGAAACCGCATGCAAATTGACAGTATTTTACAGAGGGCTAAAGTGTCCATGGAGGCCGTTTAAGGTACGAAAAAATTATCAAAATTCAAAAAGTATGGTGTTTTTCTGAAAGGGAGAACCTAAACTTTAATTTAGATATAACAATTATCGGCCTCCTTGAAAACTTTAAAGTTATTCACAACCATAGAAATGTATTTTTGTAACACTGTATAGTGCTGTATTGTTTGCGGTGAAACCGCATGCAAGTTGACAGTATTTTACAGAGGGCTAAGTGTCAATGGAGGCCGTTTAAGGTACGAAAAATTATCAAATTCAAAAGTATGGTGTTTTTCTGAAGGGAGAACCTAAGCTTTAATTTAGATATAAAATTATCGGCCTCCTTGAAAACTTTAAAGTTATTACCAACCATAGAAATGTATTTTTTGTAACAAGGTATAGTGCTGTATTGTTTGCGGTGAAACCGCATGCAAGTTGACGGTATTTTAAAGAGGGCTAAGTGTCCATGGAGGCCATTTAAGGTACGAAATAATTATTCAGATTCAAATGTATGGTGTTTTCTGAAAGGGGAGAACCTAAGCTTTAATTTAGATATAAAATTATCGGCCTCCCTTGAAAACTTTAAAAGTTATTCCCAACCATAGAAATCTTTTTTGTAACACTGTATAGTGCTGTATTGTTTGCGGGTGAAACCGCGCAAGATTGACAGTATTTACAGAGGGCTAAGTGTCCATGGAGGCCGTTTAAGGTACGAAAATATTTATCCAAATTCAAAGTATGGTGTTTTTCTGAAAGGGAAGAACCTAAGCTTTAATTTAGATATAAAATTATCGGCCTCCTTGAAAACTTTAAAAGTTATTCCCAACCATAGAAATGATTTTTTGTAACACTGTATAGTGCTATTTGTTTGCGGTGAAACCGCATGCAGATTGACAGTATTTTACAGATGTCTAAGTGTCCATGGAGGCCGTTTAAGGTACGAATAAATTATCAAATTTAAAAAGTATGGTGTTGTTCTGAAAGAGGAGAACCTCAGCTTTAATTTAGATATACAATTATCGGCCTCCCTTGAAAACTTTAAAAGTTATTCCCAACCATAGAAATGAGTTTTTGTGTAACACTGTATAGTGCTGTATTGTTTGCGGTGAAACCGCATGCAAGTTGACGGTATTTTACAGAGGGCTAAGTGTCCATGGAGGCCGTTTAAGGTACGAAAAAATTATCAAATTCAAAAAGTATGGTGTTTTTCTGAAGGGGAGAACCTAAGCTTTAATTTAGATATAAAATTATCGGCCTCCTTGAAAACTTTAAAGTTATTTATTCCCAACCATAGAAATCTTTTTTTTGTAACACTGTATAGTGCTGTATTGTTTGCGGTGAAACCGCATGCAAGATTGACAGTATTTTACAGAGGGCTAAGTGTCCATGGAGGCCGTTTAAGGTACGAAAATTATCCAAATTCAAAAGTATGGTGTTTTTCTGAAAGGGAGAACCTAAGCTTTAATTTAGATATACAATTATCGGCCTCCCTTGAAAACTTTAAAGTTATTCCCAACCATAGAAATGTTTTTTTTGTAACACTGTATAGTGCTGTATTGTTTGCGGTGAAAGCGCATGCAGGATTGACAGTATTTTACAGAGGGTTAAGTGTCCATGGAGGCCGTTTAAGGTACGAAAAAATTATCCAAATTCAAAAGTATGGTGTTTTTCTGAAAGGGGAGAACCTAAACTTTAATTTAGATATAACATTATCGGCCTCCCTTGAAAACTTTAAAAGTTATTCACAACCATAGAAATGTATTTTTTTGTAAAATTGTATAGTGCTGTATTGTTTGCGGTGAAACCGCATGCAAGTTGACGGTATTTTAAAGAGGGCTAAGTGTCCATGGAGGCCGTTTAAGGTACGAAAAAATTATCCAAATTCAAAAGTATGGTGTTTTTCTGAAAGGAGAACCTAAACTTTAATTTAGATATAAAATTATCGGCCTCCCTTGAAAACTTTAAAGTTATTCACAACCATAGAAATGTTTTTTTTGTAACACTGTATAGTGCTGTATTGTTTGCGGTGAAACCGCATACAGAGATTGACAGTATTTTAAGAGGGCTAAGTGTCCATGGAGGCCGTTTAAGGTACGAAATAATTATCAAATTCAAATGTATGGTGTTTTCTGAAGGGAGAACCTAAGCTTTAATTTAGATATAAAATTATCGGCCTCCTTGAAAACTTTAAAGTTATTCCCAACCATAGAAATGTTGTTTTGTAACACTGTATAGTGCTGTATTGTTTGCGGTGAAACCGCATGCAAGTTGACAGTATTTTACAGAGGGCTGAGGGTGTCAATGGAGGCCGTTTAAGGTACGAAAAAAAATTTTACAAATTCAAAAGTATGGTGTTTTTCTGAAAGGAAGAACCTAAGCTTTAATTTAGATATAAAATTATCGGCCTCCCTTGAAAACTGTAAAGGTTATTCACAACCATAGAAATGTAATTTTATGTAAAGATGTATAGTGCTGTATTGTTTGCGGGGAAACAGAAAGCAAATTGACGGTATTTTAACGAGGTCTAAGTGTCAATGGAGGCAGATTAAGGTACGAAAAAAATTATCCAAATTCAAAAAGTATGGTGTTTTCTGAAAGGGAGAACCTAAGCTTTAATTTAGATATAAAATGATCGGCCTCCTTGAAAACTTTAAAAGTTATTCCCAACCATAGAAATGTTTTTTTGTAACACTGTATAGTGCTGTATTGTTTGCGGTGAAACCGCATTACAGATTGACGGTATTTTACAGAGGGCTAGAAAGTGTCCATGGAGGCCGTTTAAGGTACGAAAATATTTCCAAATTCAAAAGTATGGTGTTTTTCTGAAAGGAAGAACCTAAGCTTTAATTTAGATATAAAATTATCGGCCTCCTTGAAAACTTTAAAGTTATTCCCAACCATAGAAATGTTTTTTGTAACACTGTATAGTGCTGTATTGTTTGCGGTGAAACCGCATGCAGGATCGACAGTATTTTACAGAGGGCTAAGTGTCCATGGAGGCCGTTTAAGGTACGAAAAAATTATCCAAATTCAATATGGTGTTTTTCTGAAAGGGGAGAACCTAAGCTTTAATTTAGATATACAATTATCGGCCTCCCTTGAAAACTTTAAAAGTTATTCCCAACCATAGAAATGATTTTTTGTGTAACACTGTATAGTGCTGTATTGTTTGCGGTGAAACCGCATGCAAGTTGACGGTATTTTACAGAGGGCTAAGTGTCCATGGAGGCCGTTTAAGGTACGAAAAAATTATCCAAATTCAAAAGTATGGTGTTTTTCTGAAAGGGGAGAACCTAAGCTTTAATTTAGATATAAAATTATCGGCCTCCCTTGAAAACTTTAAAAGTTATTCCCAACCATAGAAATCTTTATTTTTGTAACACTTTATAGTGCTGTAATGTTTGCGGTGAAACCGCATGGAAGTTGACGGTATTTACAGAGGGCTAAGTGTCCATGGAGGCCGTTTAAGGTACGAAAAGAAATTCCAAATTAAAAAGTATGGTGTTTTCTGAAGGGAGAACCTAAACTTTAATTTAGATATACAATTATCGGCCTCCTTGAAAACTTTAAAGTTATTCCCAACCATAGAAATGTTTTGTTTTGTAACACTGTATAGTGCTGTATTGTTTGCGGTGAAACCGCATGCAAGTTGACGGTATTTTACAGAGGGCTAAGTGTCCATGGAGGCCGTTTAAGGTACGAAAATATTTTACAAATTCAAAAGTGTGGTGTTTTTCTGAAAGGGAAGAACCTAAGCTTTAATTTAGATATAAAATTATCGGCCTCCCTTGAAAACTTTAAAAGTTATTCCCAACCATAGAAATGTTTTTTTTTGTAACACTGTATAGTGCTGTATTGTTTGCGGTGAAACCGCATGCAAGTTGACGGTATTTTACAGAGGGCTAAGTGTCCATGGAGGCCGTTTAAGGTACGAAAAAAAATTCCAAATTCAAAAAGTATGGTGTTTTTCTGAAAGGGACAACCTAAGCTTTAATTTAGATATAAAATTATCAGCCTCCTTGAAAACTTTAAAGTTATTCCCAACCATAGAAATATTTTTTGTAACACTGTATAGTGCTGTATTGTTTGCGGTGAAACCGCATGCAAGATTGACAGTATTTTACAGAGGGCTAAGTGTCCATGGAGGCCGTTTAAGGTACGAAAATATTATCCAAATTCAAAAGTATGGTGTTTTTCTGAAGGGAAGAACCTAAGCTTTAATTTAGATATAAAATATCGGCCTCCTTGAAAACTTTAAAAGTTATTCCCAACCATAGAAATGTTTTTTGTAACACTGTATAGTGCTGTATTGTTTGCGGTGAAACCGCATGCAAGATTGACAGTATTTTACAGAGGGCTAAAGTGTCCATGGAGGCCGTTTAAGGTGCAGAAATAATTATCAAATTCAAAAGTATGGTGTTTTCTGAAAGGGAGAACCTAAGCTTTAATTTAGATATAAATTATCGGCCTCATGAAAACTTTAAAAGTTATTCCCAACCATAGAAATGATTTTTGTGTAACACTGTATAGTGCTGTATTGTTTGCGGTGAAACCGCATGCAAGTTGACAGTATTTTACAGAGGGGCTAAGTGTCCAATGGAGGCCGTTTAAGGTACAGAAAAAATTATCCAAATTCAAAAGTATGGTGTTTTTCTGAAAGGGAGAACCTAAGCTTTAATTTAGATATAAAATTATCGGCCTCCTTGAAAACTTTAAAAAGTTATTCCCAACCATAGAAATCTTTATTTTTGTAACACTGTATAGTGCTGTATTGTTTGCGGTGAAACCGCATGCAAGATTGACAGTATTTTACAGAGGGCTAAGTGTCCATGGAGGCCGTTTAAGGGTACGAAAAAAAATTATCCAAATTCAAAAAGTATGGTGTGTTTTCTGAAAGGCGAGAACCAAAGCTTTAATTAAGATAAAATTATCAGCCTCCCTTGAAAACTTTAAAGTTATTCCCAACCATAGAAATCTTTTTTGTAACACTGTATAGTGCTGTATTGTTTGGGTGAAACCGCATGAGATTGACAGTATTTTACAGAGGGCTAAGTGTCCATGGAGGCCGTTTAAGGTACGAAAAAAAATGCCAAATTCAAAAGTATGGTGTTTTTCTGAAAGGGGAGAACGTAAGCTTTAATTTAGATGTAAAATGATCGGCCTCCCTTGAAAACTTTAAAAGTTATTCCCAACCATAGAAATATTTTTTTTGTAACACTGTATAGTGCTGTATTGTTTGCGATGAAACCGCATGCAAGTTGACGGTATTTTAAAGAGGGCTAAGTGTCCATGGAGGCCGTTTAAGGTACGAAAAATTATCCAAATTCAAAAGTATGGTGTTTTCTGAAAGGGGAGAACCTAAGCTTTAATTTAGATATACAATTATCGGCCTCCTTGAAAACTTTAAAGTTATTCCCAACCATAGAAATGATTTTTTGTAACACTGTATAGTGGTGCTGTATTGTTTGCGGTGAAACGCATGCAGGATTGACGTATTTTACAGAGGGCTAAGTGTCAATGGAGGCCGTTTAAGGTACGAAAAAAAATTATCCAAATTCAAAAAGTATAGGTGTTTTCTGAGGGAGAACCTAAACTTTAATTTAGATATAACATTATCGGCCTCCTTGAAAACTTTAAAGTTATTCCCAACCATAGAAATGTATTTTTTGTAACACTGTATAGTGCTGTATTGTCTGCGGTGAAACCGCATGCAGAGTTGACAATATTTACAGAGGGCTAAGTGTCCATGGAGGCCGTTTAAGGTACGAAAAATTATCCAAATTCAAAAGTATGGTGTTTTTCTGAAAGGGGAGAACCTAAGCTTTAATTTAGATATAAAATTATCGGCCTCCCTTGAAAACTTTAAAAGTTATTCCCAACCATAATTTTTTTTTTTTGTAACACTGTATAGTGCTGTATTGTTTGCGGTGAAACCGCATGCAAGTTGACAGTATTTTACAGAGGCTGAAAGTGTCAATGGAGCCGTTTAAGGTACGAAAAATTTACAAATTCAAAAGTATGGTGGTGTTTTTCTGAAAGGAAGAACCTAAGCTTTAATTTAGATATAAAATTATCGGCCTCCCTTGAAAACTTTAAAGTTATTCCCAACCATAGAAATGTTTTTTGTGTAACACTGTATAGTGCTGTATTGTTTGCGGTGAAACCATGCAGAATTGACAGTATTTTACAGAGGCTAAAAGTGTCCATGGAGGCCGTTTAGGTACGAAAAAATTATCCAAATTCAAAAAGTATGGTGTTTTCTGAAAGGGAGAACCTAAGCTTTAATTTAGATATAAAATTATCGGCCTCCTTGAAAACTTTAAAGTTATTCCCAACCATAGAAATGTTTTTTTGTAACACTGTATAGTGCTGTAATTGTTTGCGGTGAAACCGCATGGAAGTTGACAGTATTTTACAAGAGGCTAAGTGTCCATGGAGGCCGTTTAAGGTACGAAAAAATTTCCAAATTCAAAAGTATGGTGTTTTTCTGAAAGGGGAGAACCTAAGCTTTAATTTAGATATACATTATCAGGCCTCCTTGAAAACTTTAAAGTTATTCCCAACCATAGAAATGATTTTTGTGTAACACTGTATAGTGCTGTATTGTTTGCGGGTGAAACCGCATGCAAGTTGACGGTATTTTACAGAGGGCTAAGTGTCCATGGAGGCCGTTTAAGGTACGAAAAAAATTATCCAAATATAAAAGTATGGTGTTTTTCTGAAGGGAGAACCTAAGCTTTAATTTAGATATAAAATTATCAGCCTCCTTGAAAACTTTAAAAGTTATTCCCAACCATAGAAATATTTTTTTGTAACACTGTATAGTGCTGTATTGTTTGCAGGTGAAACCGCATGCAAGATTGACAGTATTTTACAGAGGGCTAAGTGTCCATGGAGGCCGTTTAAGGTACGAAATATATTATCAAATTCAAATGTATGGTGTTTTTCTGAAAGGGAGAACCTAGCTTTAATTTAGATATAAAATTATCAGCCTCCTTGAAAACTTTAAAGTTATTCCCAACCATAGAAATATTTTTTGTAACACTGTATAGTGCTGTATTGTTTGCGGTGAAACCGCATGCAAGGATTGACAGGTATTTACAGAGGGCTAAGTGTCCATGGAGGCCGTTTAAGGTACGAAAAAATTCCAAATTCAAAAGTATGGTGTTTTTCTGAAGGGAGAACCTAAGCTTTAATTTAGATATACAATTATCGGCCTCCTTGAAAACTTTAAAGTTATTCCCAACCATAGAAATGATTTTTGTGTAACACTGTATAGTGGTGTATTGTTTGCGGTGAAACCGATAGCAAGATCGAGGTATATTGCAGAGGTCTAAGTGTCAATGGAGGCCGTTTAAGGTACGAAAAAATTATCCAAATTCCAAAGTATGGTGTTTTCTGAAGGGAGAACCTAAGCTTTAATTTAGATATAAAATTATCGGCCTCCTTGAAAACTTTAAAAAGTTATTCCCAACCATAGAAATGTATTTTTGTAACACTGTATAGTGCTGTATTGTTTGCGGTGAAACCGCATGCAAGTTGACAGTATTTTACAGAGAAGTGAAAATCCATGGAGGCCGTTTAAGGTACGAAAACTTTTTCGAAATTCAAAAGTATGGTGTTTTTTCTGAAAGGGGAGAACCTAAGCTTTAATTTAGATATAAAATTATCGGCCTCCCTTGAAAACTTTAAAAGTTATTCCCAACCATAGAAATGTTTTTTTTTGTAAAACTGTATAGTGCTGTATTGTTTGCGGTGAAACCGCGTGCAACTTGACAGAATATTTGAGAGGACTAAGTTTCCATGGAGGGCGTTTAGGTTACAAAAAAATAATCCAAATACAAAAGTATATTTGTTTTCTGAAAGGGAGAACGTAAGCTTTAATTTAGATATAAAATGATCAGCCTCCATTGAAAACTTTAATATTTATTCCCAACCATAGAAATGTTTTTTTTTGTAACACTGTATAGTGCTGTATTGTTTGCGGTGAAACCGCATGCAAGTTGACCGTATTTTACAGAGGGCTAAGTGTCCATGGAGGCCGTTTAAGGTACGAAATAAATATCCAAATTCAAAAGTATGGTGTTTTTCTGAAAGGGGAGAACCTAAGCTTTAATTTAGATATAAAATTATCGGCCTCCCTTGAAAACTTTAAAAGTTATTCCCAACCATAGAAATGTATTTTTTGTAACACTGTATAGTGCTGTATTGTTTGCGGTGAAACCGCATGGCAGAATTGACAGTATTTTACAGAGGGCTGAAAGTGTCCATGGAGGCCGTTTAAGGTACGAAATAATTATCCAAATTCAAAAGTATGGTGTTTTTCTGAAAGGGAGAACCTAAGCTTTAATTTAGATATAAAATTATCGGCCTCCTTGAAAACTTTAAAGTTATTCCCAACCATAGAAATGTTTGTTTTTGTAACACTGTATAGTGCTGTATTGTTTGCAGTGAAACCACATGCAAGTTGACAGTATTTTTACAGAGGGCTAAGTGTCCATGGGAGGCCGTTTAAGGTACGAAAATATTTTCCAAATTCAAAAGTATGTGTTTTCTGAAAGGGAGAACCTAAGCTTTTAATTTAGATATAAAATTATCGGCCTCCTTGAAAACTTTAAAAGTTATTCCCAACCATAGAAATGTTTTTTTTGTAACACTGTATAGTGCTGTATTGTTTGCGGTGAAACCACATGCAAGTTGACGGTATTTTACAGAGGGCTAAGTGTCCATGGAGGCCGTTTAAGGTACGAAAAAATTATCCAAATTCAAAAGTATGGTGTTTTCTGAAAGGGAGAACCTAAGCTTTAATTTAGATATACAATTATCGGCCTCATGAAAACTTTAAAGTTATTCCCAACCATAGAAATGATTTTTGTGTAACACTGTATAGTGCTGTATTGTTTGCGGTGAAACCGCATGCAAGTTGACAGTATTTTACAGAGGGCTAAGTGTCAATGGAGGCCGTTTAAGGTACGAAAAATTATCCAAATTCAAAAGTATGGTTTTTTCTGAAAGGGAGAACCCTAAGCTTTAATTTAGATATAAAATTATCAGCACTCCCTTGAAAACTTTAAAAGTTATTCACAAACATAGAAATTTTTTTTAAAAATGTATATTGATGTTTTGTTTGCGGTGAAACCGCAAAAAAGTTGACGGTCATTTACAGAGGGCTAAGTGTCCAGGGAGGCCGTTTAAGGTGAAAAATTATCCAAATTCAAAAGTATGGTGTTTTCTGAAAGGGGAGAACCTAAGCTTTAATTTAGATATAAAATTATCGGCCTCCCTTGAAGACTTTAAAAGTTATTCCCAACCATAGAAATGATTTTTTTTGTAACACTGTATAGTGCTGTATTGTTTGAGGTGAAACCACATGCAAGTTGACAGTATTTACAGAGGGCTAGAGTGTCCATGGAGGCCGTTTAAGGTACGAGAATATTTCCCAAATTCAAAAAGTATGCTGTTTTTCTGAAAGGGAAGAACCTAAGCTTTAATTTAGATATAAAATTATCGGCCTCCCTTGAAAACTTTAAAAGTTATTCCCAACCATAGAAATGTTTTGTTTTGTAACACTGTATAGTGCTGTATTGTTTGCGGTGAAACCGCATACAAGTTGACCGTATTTTACAGAGAGGGCTAAAGTGTCCATAGGCCGTTTAAGGTACGAAGAAATAATTATCCAAATTCAAAAGTATGGTGTTTTCTGAAAGGGAAGAACCCTAAGCTTTAATTTAGATATACAATTATCGGCCTCCCTTGAAAACTTTAAAGTTATTCCCAACCATAGAAATGTTTTTTGTAACACTGTATAGTGCTGTATTGTTTGCGGTGAAACCGCATGCACAGATTAACGGTATTTTACAGAGGGCTAAGTGTCCATGGAGGCCGTTTAAGGTACGAAAAAAAATTATCCAAATTCAAAAGTATGGTGTTTTTTCTGAAAGGGAGAACCCTAAGCTTTAATTTAGATATAAATTATCGGCCTCCTTGAAAACTTTAAAGTTATTCAACCATAGAAATGTATTTTTTTGTAACACTGTATAGTGCTGTATTGTTTGCGGTGAAACCGCATGCAGAGATTGACAGTATTTTTACAGAGGGCTAAGTGTCCATGGAGGCCGTTTAAGGTACGAAAATAAATCCAAATTCAAAAGTATGGTGTTTTTCTGAAAGGGAGAACCTAAGCTTTAATTTAGATATAAATTATCGGCCTCCCTTGAAAACTTTAAAGTTATTATTACAACCATAGAAATGATTTTTTTGTGTAACACTGTATAGTGCTGTATTTGCGGTGAAACCGCATGCAGGGTTGACGGTATTTTACAAGAGGGCTAAGTGTCCATGGAGGCCGTTTAAGGTACGAAATAATTATCCAATTCAAATGTATGATTGTTTTTCTGAAGGGGAGAACCTAAGCTTTAATTTAGATATAAAATTATCGGCCTCCTTGAAAACTTTAAAAGTTATTCCCAACCATAGAAATGTATTTTTTGTAACACTGTATAGTGCTGTATTGTTTGCGGTGAAACCGCATGCAAATTGACAGTATTTTACAGAGGGCTGAGGCTCCATGAGGCCGTTTAAGGTACGAAAATATTTTCCAAATTCAAAAGTATGGTGTTTTCTGAAGGGGAGAACCTAAGCTTTAATTTAGATATAAAATTATCGGCCTCCTTGAAAACTTTAAAAGTTATTCCCAACCATAGAAATGATTTTTGGTAACACTGTATAGTGCTGTATATGTTTGCGGTGAAACCGCATACAGGATTGACAGTATTTTACAGAGGGCTAAGTGTCCATGGAGGCCGTTTAAGGTGAAAAAATTATCCAAATTCAAAAGTATGGTGTTTTCTGAAGGGAGAACCTAAACTTTAATTTAGATATAAAATTATCGGCCTCATAGAAAACTTTAAAAGTTATTCCCAAACCATAGAAATGTATTTGTTTTGTGGAAAACTGACCATGGTGCTGTGTTTGCGGTGAAACCGCAT
>JAQQFT010000023.1:925889-976259 GCA_029582265.1 Zoroaster sp. YZ-2022
ATTTTTTTAAACTGTATAGTGCTGTATTGTTTGCGGTGAAAACCGCATGGAAGTTGACAGTATTATTTTAAAGGGCTATGTGTGGTCCATGAGGCCGTTTTAAAGGTACGAAATAATTATCCAAATTCAAATGTATGGTGTTTTTTCTGAAAGGGGAGAACCTAAGCTTTAATTTAGATATAAAATTATCGGCCTCCCTTGAAAACTTTAAAAGTTATTCCCAACCATAGAAATCTTTTTTTTTGTAACACTGTATAGTGCTGTAATCTTTGCGGTGAAACCGCATGCAAGTTGACGGTATTTTACAGAGGGCTAAGTGTCCATGGAGGCCGTTTAAGGAACGAAAAAATTATCCAAATTCAAAAGTATGGTGTTTTTCTGAAAGGGGAGAACCTAAGCTTTAATTTAGATATACAATTATCGGCCTCCCTTGAAAACTTTAAAAGTTATTCCCAACCATAGAATTTTGTTTTGGTAACACTGTATAGTGCTGTATTGTTTGCGGTGAAACCGCTTGCAAGTTGACGGTATTTTACAGAGGGCTAAGTGTCCATGGAGGCCGTTTAAGGTACGAAAAAATTATCCAAATTCAAAAGTATGGTGTTTTTCTGAAAGGGGAGAACCTAAGCTTTAATTTAGATATAAAATTATCGGCCTCCCTTGAAAACTTTAAAAGTTATTCCCAACCATAGAATTTTTTTTTGTAACACTGTATAGTGCTGTATTGTTTGCGGTGAAACCGCATGCAAGTTGACGGTATTTTACAGAGGGCTAAGTGTCCATGGAGATCGTTTAAGGTACGAAAAAATTATCCAAATTCAAAAGTATGGTGTTTTTCTGAAAGGGGAGAACCTAAGCTTTAATTTAGATATAAAATTATCGGCCTCCCTTGAAAACTTTAAAAGTTATTCCCAACCATAGAAATGTATTTTTTTTGTAAAACTGTATAGTGCTGTATTGTTTGCGGTGAAACCGCATGGAAGTTGACGGTATTTTAAAGAGGGCTAAGTGTCCATGGAGGCCGTTTAAGGTACGAAAAAATTATCCAAATTCAAAAGTATGGTGTTTTTCTGAAAGGGGAGAACCTAAGCTTTAATTTAGATATAAAATTATCGGCCTCCCTTGAAAACTTTAAAAGTTATTCCCAACCATAGAAATTGTATTGTTTTGTAAACTGTATAGTGCTGTATTGTTTGCGGGTGAAACCGCATGCAGTTGACAGTATTTTAAAGAGGGGCTAAGTGTCCATGGAGGCCGTTTAAGGTACCGAAATAATTATCCAAATTCAAAAGTATGGTGTTTTCTGAAAAGGGGAGAACCTAAGCTTTAATTTAGATATAAAATTATCGGCCTCCTTGAAAACTTTAAAAGTTATTCCCAACCATAGAATTTTTTTTTGTAACACTGTATAGTGCTGTATTGTTTGCGGTGAAACCGCAATGCAAGTTGACAGTATTTTACAGAGGGCTAAGTGTCCATGGAGGCCGTTTAAGGTACAGAAAAAATTATCCAAATTCAAAAAGTATGGTGTTTTTCTGAAAGGAGAACCTAAGCTTTAATTTAGATATAAAATTATCGGTCTCCCTTGAAAACTTTAAAAGTTATTCCCAACCATAGAAATGTATTTTTTTTTAAAACTGTATAGTGCTGTATTGTTTGCGGTGAAACCGCATGGAAGTTGACGGTATTTTAAAGAGGGCTATGTGTCCATGGAGGCCGTTTAAGGTACGAAATAATTATCCAAATTCAAATGTATGGTGTTTTTCTGAAAGGGGAGAACCTAAGCTTTAATTTAGATATAAAATTATCGGCCTCCCTTGAAAACTTTAAAAGTTATTCCCAACCATAGAAATCTTTTTTTTTGTAACACTGTATAGTGCTGTAATCTTTGCGGTGAAACCGCATGCAAGTTGACGGTATTTTACAGAGGGCTAAGTGTCCATGGAGGCGGTTTAAGGAACGAAAAAATTATCCAAATTCAAAAGTATGGTGTTTTTCTGAAAGGGGAGAACCTAAGCTTTAATTTAGATATAAAATTATCGGCCTCCTTGAAAACTTTAAAAGTTATTCCCAACCATAGAAATCTTTTTTTGTAACACTGTATAGTGCTGTAATGTTGCGGTGAAACCGCATGAGAGTTGACGGTATTTTACAGAGGGCTAGTGTCCATGGAGGCCGTTTAAGGTACGATTTGTTTCCAAATTCAAAGTATGGTGTTTTTCTGAAGGGGAGAACCTAAAGCTTTAATTTGAAGTTATAAAATTATCGGCCTCCTTGAAAACTTTTAAAAGTTATTCCCAACCATAGAAATGTTTTTTGACACTGTATAGTGCTGTATTGTTTGCGTTGAAACCGCATGCAAGTTGACGGTATTTTACAGAGGGCTAAGTGTCCATGGAGGCCGTTTGGGTGCAGAAATGAAAGTATCCAAATTCAAAAGTATGGTGTTTTTCTGAAAGGGGAGAACCTAAGCTTTAAATTAGATATAAAATTATCGGCCTTCCTTGAAAACTTTAAAAGTTATTCCCAACCATAGATATGTATTTTTTTGTAAAACTGTATAGTGCTGTATTATTTGCGGTGAAACCGCATGCAAGTTGACGGTATTTTAAAGAGGGCTAAGTGTCCATGGAGGCCGTTTAAGGTACGAAAACATTATCCAAATTCAAAAGTATGGTGTTTTTCTGAAAGGGGAGAACCTAAGCTTTAATTTAGATATAAAATTATCGGCCTCCCTTGAAAACTTAAAAAGTTATTCCCAACCATAGAAATGTATTTTTTTGTAAAACTGTATAGTGCTGTATTGTTTGCAGTGAAACCGCATGCAAGTTGACAGTATTTGAAAGAGGGCTAAGTGTCCATGGAGGCCGTGTAAGGTAGGACATAATTATCCAGATTCAAGTGTATGGTGTTTTTTCTGAAAGGAGAACCTAAGCTTTAATTTAGATATAAAATTATCGGCCTCCCTTGAAAACTTTAAAAGTTATTCCCAACCATAGAAATGTTTTCTTTTGTAACACTGTATAGTGCTGTATTGTTTGCGGTGAAACCGCATGCAAGTTGACGGTATTTTACAGAGGGCTAAGTGTCCATGGAGGCCGTTTAAGGTACAACAAATTATCCAAATTCAAAAGTATGGTGTTTTCTGAAAGGAGAACCTAAGCTTTAATTTAGATATAAAATTATCGGCCTCCCTTGAAAACTTTAAAAGTTATTCCCAACCCCTAGAAATCGTTTTTTTTTGTAACACTGTATAGTGCTGTAATGTTTGCGGTGAAACCGCATGGAGATTGACAGTATTTTACAGAGGGCTAAGTGTCCATGGAGGCCGTTTAAGATACGAAATAATTATCCAAATTCATAAGGATGTTGTTTTTCCTGAAAGGGAGAACCTAAGCTTTAATTTAGATATAAAATTATCGGCCTCCCTTGAAAACTTTAAAAGTTATTCCCAACCATAGAAATGTATTTTTGTAAAACTGTATAGTTCTGTATTGGTTGCGGTGAAACCGCGCAAGATTGACAGTATTTTACAGAGGGCTAAGTGTCCATGGAGGCCGTTTAAGGTACGAAATAATTATCCAAATTCAAATGTATGGTGTTTTTTCTGAAAGGGAGAACCTAAGCTTTAATTTAGATATAAAATTATCTGCCTCCTTGAAAACTTTAAAAGTTATTCCCAACCATAGAAATATTTTTTTGTAAACTGTATAGTGCTGTAATGTTTGCGGTGAAACCGCATGGAGTTGACGGTATTTTACAGAGGGCTAAGTGTCCATGGAGGCCGTTTAAGGTACGAAAAAAAATTCAAATTCAAAAGTATGGTGTTTTTCTGAAAGGAGAACCTAAATTTAGATATCATTCCTTGAAAAAAAGTTAGATCCTAAAATGTTTATGGTGAAATCATCAATTCATTATTTGATTAGCTCTGGATAGTTTTTGTAGCACTGTATAGTGCTGTAATGTTTGCGGTGAAACCGCATGCAAGTTGACGGTATTTTACAGAGGGCTAAGTGTCCATGGAGGCCGTTTCAGGTACGAAAAAAAATCCAAATTCAAAAGTATGGTGTTTTTCTGAAAGGGGAGAACCTAAGCTTTAATTTAGATATAAAATTATCGGCCTCCCTTGAAAACTTTAAAAGTTATTCCCAACCCTAGAAATCTTTTTTTTTGTAACACTGTATAGTGCTCTAATGTTTGCGGTGAAACCGCATGGAAGTTGACGGTATTTTACAGAGGGCTAAGTGTCCATGGAGGCCGTTTAAGGTACGAAAAAAAAATCCAAATTCAAAAGTATGGTGTTTTTCTGAAAGGGGAGAACCTAAGCTTTAATTTATATATAAAATTATCGGCCTCCCTTGAAAACTTTAAAAGTTATTCCCAAACATAGAAATCTTTTTTTTTGTAACACTGTATAGTGCTGTAATGTTTGCGGTGAAACCGCATGGAAGTTGACGGTATTTTACAGAGGGCTAAGTGTCCATGGATGCCGTTTAAGATACGAAATAATTATCCAAATTCAAATGTATGGTGTTTTTCTGAAAGGGGAGAACCTAAGCTTTAATTTAGATATAAAATTATCGGCCTCCCTTGAAAACTTAAAAAGTTATTCCCAACCATAGAATTGTTTTTTTTGTAATACTGTATAGTGCTGTATTGTTTGCGGTGAAACCGCATGCAAGTTGACGGTATTTTACAGAGGGCTAAGTGTCCATGGAGGCCGTTTAAGGTACGAACAAATTATCCAAATTCAAAAGTATGGTGTTTTTTTCCTGAAGGGAGAACCTAAGCTTTAATTTAGATATAAAATTATCAGCCTCCTTGAAAACTTTAAAAGTTATTCCCAACCATAGAAATGTATTTTTGTAAAACTGTATAGTTCTGTATTGGTTTGCGGTGAAACCGCATACAAGTTGACAGTATTTTAAAGAGGGCTAAGTGTCCATGGAGGCCGTTTAAGGTAGAAATAATTATCCAAATTCAAATGTATGGTGTTTTTCTGAAGGGAGAACCTAAGCTTTAATTTAGATATACAATTATCGGCCTCCCTTGAAAACTTTAAAAGTTATTCCCAACCATAGAAATCTTTTTTTTTGTAAAACTGTATAGTGCTGTAATGTTTGCGGTGAAACCGCATGGAAGTTGACGGTATTTTACAGAGGGCTAAGTGTCCATGGAGGCCGTTTAAGGTACGAAAAAAAATTCCAAATTCAAAAGTATGGTGTTTTTCTGAAAGGGGAGAACGTAAGCTTTAATTTAGATATAAAATGATCGGCCTCCCTTGAAAACTTTAAAAGTTATTCCCAATCCTAGAAATGTTTTTTGTAACACTGTATAGTGCTGTATTGTTTGCGGTGAAACCGCATGGAAGTTGACAGCATTTTACAGAGGGCTAAGTGTCGATGGAGGCGTTTAAGGTACGAAAAATTATCCAAATTCAAAAGTATTGTGTTTTCTGAAAGGAGAACCTAAGCTTTAATTTAGATATAAATTATCGGCCTCCCTTGAAAACTTTAAAAGTTATTCCCAACCATAGAAATCTTTTTTTTTGTAACACTGTATAGTGCTGTAATGTTTGCGGTGAAACCGCATGCAAGTTGACGGTATTTTACAGAGGGCTAAGTGTCCATGGAGGCCGTTTAAGGTACGAAAAAAAAATCCAAATTCAAAAGTATGGTGTTTTTCTGAAAGGGGAGAACCTAAGCTTTAATTTAGATATAAAATGATCGGCCTCCCTTGAAAACTTTAAAAGTTATTCCCAATCCTAGAAATGTTTTTTTTGTAACACTGTATAGTGCTGTATTGTTTGCGGTGAAACCGCATGCAAGTTGACGGTATTTTACAGAGGGCTAAGTGTCCATGGAGGCCGTTTAAGGTACGAAAAAAAATCCAAATTCAATAGTATGGTGTTTTTCTGAAGGGAGAAACCCTAAGCTTTAATTTATAGATATAAAATTATCGGCCTCCTTGAAAACTTTAAAGTTATTCCCAACCTAGAAATGTTTTTTTTTTTGTAACACTGTATAGTGCTCTAATGTTTGCGGTGAAACCGCATGGAAGTTGACAGTATTTTACAGAGGCTAAGTGTCCATGGAGGCCGTTTAGGTACGAAAAAATCCAAATTCAAAAGTATGGTGTTTTTCTGAAGGGAGAACCTAAGCTTTAATTTATATATAAAATTATCAGCCTCCTTGAAAACTTTAAAAGTTATTCCCAAACATAGAAATCTTTATTTTTTTGTAACACTGTATAGTGCTGTAATGTTTGCGGTGAAACCGCATGGAAGTTGACAGTATTTTACAGAGGGCTAAGTGTCCATGGATGCCGTTTAAAATTACGAAATAATTATCCAAATTCAAATGTATGGTGTTTTCTGAAAGGGGAGAACCTAAGCTTTAATTTAGATATAAAATTATCGGCCTCCCTTGAAAACTTTAAAGTTATTCCCAACCATAGAAATGTTTTTTTTTGTAATACTGTATAGTGCTGTATTGTTTGCGGTGAAACCACATGCAAGTTGACGGTATTTTACAGAGGGCTAAGTGTCCATGGAGGCCGTTTAAGGTACGAACAAATTATCCAAATTCAAAAGTATGGTGTTTTTTCCTGAAAGGGAGAACCTAAGCTTTAATTTAGATATAAATTATCGGCCTCCCTGAAAACTTTAAAAGTTATTCCCAACCATAGAAATGTATTTTTTTGTAAAACTGTATAGTTCTGTATTGGTTGCGGTGAAACCGCATGCAAGTTGACGGTATTTTAAAGAGGGCTAAGTGTCCATGGAGGCCGTTTAAGGTACCAAAAAATAATCCAAATTCAAATGTATGGTGTTTTTCTGAAAGGGGAGAACCTATGCTTTAATTTAGATATAAAATTATCGGCCTCCCTTGAAAACTTTAAAAGTTATTCCCAACCATAGAAATCTTTTTTTTTGTAACACTGTATAGTGCTGTAAAGTTTGCGGTGAAACCGCATGCAAGTTGACGGTATTTTACAGAGGGCTAAGTGTCCATGGAGGCCATTTAAGGTACGAACAAAAATTCCAAATTCAAAAGTATGGTGTTTTTCTGAAAGGGGACAACGTAAGCTTTAATTTAGATATAAAATGATCAGCCTACCTTGAAAACTTTAAAAGTTATTCCCAATCCTAGAAATGTTTTTTTTGTAACACTGTATAGTGCTGTATTGTTTGCGGTGAAACCGCATGCAAGTTGACGGTATTTTACAGAGGGCTAAGTGTCCATGGAGGCCGTTTAAGGTACGAAAAAATTATCCAAATTCAAAAGTATGGTGTTTTCCTGAAAGGGGAGAACCTAAGCTTTAATTTAGATATAACATTTTCGGCCTCCCTTGAAAACTTTAAAAGTTATTCCCAACCATAGAAATGTATTTTTTTGTAAAACTGTATAGTTCTGTATTGTTTGCGGTGAAACCTCATGCAAGTTGACGGTATTTTAGAGAGGGCTAAGTGTCCATGGAGGCCGTTTAAGGTACGAAATAATTATCCGAATTCAAATGTATGGTGTTTTTCTGAAAGGGGAGAATCTAAGCTTTAATTTAGATGTAAAATTATCGGCCTCCCTTGAAAACTTTAAAAGTTATTCCTAACCATAGAAATCTTTTTTTTTGTGACACTGTATAGTGCTGTAATGTTTGCGGTGAAACCGCATGGAAGTTGACGGTATTTTACAGAGGGCTAAGTGTCCATGGAGGCCGTTTAAGGTACGAAAAAAAAATCCAAATTCAAAAGTATGGTGTTTTTCTGAAAGGGGAGAACGTAAGCTTTAATTTAGATATAAAATGATCGGCCTCCCTTGAAAACTTTAAAAGTTATTCCCAATCCTAGAAATGTTTTTTTTGTAACACTGTATAGTGCTGTATTGTTTGCGGTAAAACCGCATGGAAGTTGACGGCATTTTACAGAGGGCTAAGTGTCGATGGAGGCCGTTTAAGGTGCGAAGAAATTATCCAAATTCAAAAGTATGGTGTTTTTCTGAAAGGGGAGAACCTAAGCTTTAATTTAGATATAAAATTATCGGCCTCCCTTGAAAACTTTAAAAGTTATTCCCAACCATAGATTTTTCTTTTGTAACACTGTATAGTGCTGTATTGTTTGCGGTGAAACCGCATGCAAGTTGACGGTATTTTAAAGAGGGCTAAGTGTCCATGGAGGCCGTTTAAGGTACGAAAAATTTATCCAAATTCAAAAGTATGGTGTTTTTCTGAAAGGGGAGAACCTAAGCTTTAATTTAGATATAAAATTATCGGCCTCCCTTGAAAACTTTAAAAGTTATTCCCAACCCTAGAAATCGTTTTTTTTGTAACACTGTATAGTGCTCTAATGTTTGCGGTGAAACCGCATGGAAGTTGACGGTATTTTACAGAGGGCTAAGTGTCCATGGAGGCCGTTTAAGATACGAAATAATTATCCAAATTCAAAAGTATGGTGTTTTCCTGAAAGGGGAGAACCTAAGCTTTAATTTAGATATACAATTTTCGGCCTCCCTTGAAAACTTTAAAAGTTATTCCCAACCATAGAAATGTATTTTTTTGTAAAACTGTATAGTTCTGTATTGGTTGCGGTGAAACCGCATGCAAGTTGACGGTATTTTAAAGAGGGCTAAGTGTCCATGGAGGCCGTTTAAGGTACGAAATAATTATCCAAATTCAAATGTATGGTGTTTTTCTGAAAGGGGAGAACCTAAGCTTTAATTTAGATATAAAATTATCTGCCTCCCTTGAAAACTTTAAAAGTTATTCCCAACCATAGAAATATTTTTTTTTGAAAAACTGTATAGTGCTGTAATGTTTGCGGTGAAACCGCATGGAAGTTGACGGTATTTTACAGAGGGCTAAGTGTCCATGGAGGCCGTTTAAGGTACGAAAAAAAATTCCAAATTCAAAAGTATGGTGTTTTTCTGAAAGGGGAGAACGTAAGCTTTAATTTAGATATAAAATGATCGGCCTCCCTTGAAAACTTTAAAAGTTATTCCCAATCCTAGAAATGTTTTTTTTGTAACACTGTATAGTGCTGTATTGTTTGCGGTGAAACCGCATGGAAGTTGACGGCATTTTACAGAGGGCTAAGTGTCGATGGAGGCCGTTTAAGGTACGAAAAAATTATCCAAATTCAAAAGTATTGTGTTTTTCTGAAAGGGGAGAACCTAAGCTTTAATTTAGATATAAAATTATCGGCCTCCCTTGAAAACTTTAAAAGTTATTCCCAACCATAGAAATCTTTTTGTTTGTAACACTGTATAGTGCTGTAATGTTTGCGGTGAAACCGCATGCAAGTTGACGGTATTTTACAGAGGGCTAAGTGTCCATGGGGGCCGTTTAAGGTACGAAAAAAAATTCCAAATTCAAAAGTATGGTGTTTTCTGAAAGGGGAGAACGTAAGCTTTAATTTAGATATAAAATGATCGGCCTCCTTGAAAACTTTAAAGTTATTCCCAATCCTAGAAATGTTTTTGTAACACTGTATAGTGCTGTATTGTTGCGGTGAAACCGCATGCAAGAGATTGACAGTATTTTACAGAGGGCTAAGTGTCCATGGAGGCCGTTTAAGGTACGAAAAAAAAATCCAAAATCAAAAGATAGTTTAAAATCAGAAAGGCGAGAACCTACGCCTTAATTTAGATATAAAATTATCGGCCTCCCTTGAAAACTTTAAAAGTAATTCCCAACCTAGAAATCTTTTTGTAACACTGTATAGTGCTCTAATGTTTGCGGTGAAACCGCATGGAAGTTGACATTATTTACAGAGGGCTAAGTGTCCATGGAGGCCGTTTAAGGTACGAAAAAAATCCAAATTCAAAAGTATGGTGTTTTTTCTGAAAGGGGAGAACCTAAGCTTTAATTTATATATAAAATTATCGGCCTCCCTTGAAAACTTTAAAAGTTATTCCCAAACATAGAAATCTTTTTTTTTGTAACACTGTATAGTGCTGTAATGTTTGCGGTGAAACCGCATGGAAGTTGACGGTATGTTACAGAGGGCTAAGTGTCCATGGATGCCGTTTAAGATACGAAATAATTATCCAAATTCAAATGTATGGTGTTTTTCTGAAAGGGGAGAACCTAAGCTTTAATTTAGATATAAAATTATCAGCCTCCTTGAAAACTTAAAAAGTTATTCCCAACCATAGAATTGTTTTTTTTGTAATACTGTATAGTGCTGTATTGTTTGCGGTGAAACCGCATGCAAGTTGACGGTATTTTACAGAGGGCTAAGTGTCCATGGAGGCCGTTTAAGGTACGAACAAATTATCCAAATTCAAAAGTATGGTGTTTTCCTGAAAGGGGAGAACCTAAGCTTTAATTTAGATATAAAATTTTCGGCCTCCCTTGAAAACTTTAAAAGTTATTCCCAACCATAGAAATGTATTTTTTTGTAAAACTGTATAGTTCTGTATTGGTTGCGGTGAAACCGCATGCAAGTTGACGGTATTTTAAAGAGGGCTAAGTGTCCATGGAGGCCGTTTAAGGTACGAAATAATTATCCAAATTCAAATGTATGGTGTTTTTCTGAAAGGGGAGAACCTAAGCTTTAATTTAGATATAAAATTATCGGCCTCCCTTGAAAACTTTAAAGTTATTCCCAACCATAGAAATCTTTTTTTTTTGGCTTGTATAGTGCTGTAATGTTTGCGGTGAAACCGCATGGAAGTTGACAGTATTTACAGAGGGCTAAGTGTCCATGGAGGCCGTTTTAAGGTACAAAAAAATTCCAAATTCAAAAGTATGGTGTTTTCTGAAGGGGAGAACGTAAGCTTTTAATTTAGATATAAAATGATCGGCCTCCCTTGAAAACTTTAAAGTTATTCCCAATCCTAGAAATGTTTTTTTGTAACACTGTATAGTGCTGTATTGTTTGCGGTGAAACCGCATGGAATTGACAGCATTTTACAGAGGGCTAAGTGTCGATGGAGGCCGTTTAAGGTACGAAAAAAATTATCCAAATTCAAAAAGTATTGGTGTTTTTCTGAAAGGGGAGAACCTAAGCTTTAATTTAGATATAAAATTATCGGCCTCCTTGAAAACTTTAAAGTTATTCCCAACCATAGAAATCTTTTTTTTGTAACACTGTATAGTGCTGTAATGTTTGCGGTGAAACCGCATGCAAGTTGACCGTATTTTACAGAGGGCTAAGTGTCCATGGAGGCCGTTTAAGGTACGAAAAAAATCAAAATTCAAAAGTATGGTGTTTTCTGAAAGGGGAACCTAAGCTTTAATTTAGATATAAAATGATCAGCCTCCTTGAAAACTTTAAAAGTTATTCCCAATCCTAGAAATGTTTTTTTGTAACACTGTATAGTGCTGTATTGTTGCGGTGAAACCGCATGCAAGTTGACAGTATTTTACAGTTGGCTAATTGTCCATGGTGGCCGTTTAAGTTACGAAAAAAAAAAATCCAAATTCAAAAGTATGGTGTTTTTCTGAAAGGGTAGAACCTAAGCTTTAATTTAGATATAATTATCAACCTCCTGTGAAAACTTTAAAAGTTATTCCAACAACCTAAATCTTTTTTTTTTGTAACACACTTTATAGTGCTGTATTGTTTGCGGTGAAACCGCATGGAAGTTGACCGTATTTTACAGAGGGCTAAGTGTCCATGGATGCCGTTTAAGATACGAAATAATTATCCAAATTCAAATGTATGGTGTTTTTCTGAAAGGGGAGAACCTAAGCTTTTAGTAGATATAAAATTATCGGCCTCCTTGAAAACTTTAAAAGTTATTCCCAACCATAGAAATTGTTTTTTGTAATACTGTATAGTGCTGTATTGTTTGCCGTGAAACCGCATGCAAGTTGACAGTATTTTACAGAGGGCTAAAGTGTCCATGGAGGCCGTTTAAGGTACGAAACAAATTATCCAAATTCAAAAGTATGGTGTTTTTCCTGAAAGGGAGAACCTAAGCTTTAATTTAGATATAAAATTAACGGCCTTCCCTTAAAACCTTAAAATGTTACCCCAATCATAGAAATGTATTTTTTTTGTAACACTTTATAATTCTGTAATGGTTGCGGTGAAACCACATGCAACTTGAACGTAATTTAAAGAGGGCTAAGTGTCCATGGAGGCCGTTTAAGGTACGAAATTATTATCCAAATTAAAATGTATGGTGTTTTTCTGAAAGGGAGAACCTAAGCTTTAATTTAGATATAAAATTATCAGCCTCCTTGAAAACTTTAAAGTTATTCCCAACCATAGAAATCTTTTTTTGTAACACTGTATAGTGCTGTAATGTTTGCGGTGAAACCGCATGCAGATTGACAGTATTTTACAGAGGGCTAAGTGTCCATGGAGGCCGTTTAAGGTACGAAAAAAAAAATCCAAATTCAAAGTATGGTGTTTTTTCTGAAGGGAGAACCTAAGCTTTAATTTAGATATAAAATGATCGGCCTCCTTGAAAACTTTAAAGTTATTCCCAATCCTAGAAATGTTTTTTTGTAACACTGTATAGTGCTGTATTGTTTGCGGTGAAACCGCATGCAAATTGACAGTATTTTACAGAGGCTAAGTGTCCATGGAGGCCTTTTAAGGTACGAAAAATTTATCCAAATTCAAAAGTATGGTGTTTTCTGAAAGGGAGAACCTAAGCTTTAATTTAGATATAACATTTTCGGCCTCCTTGAAAACTTTAAAGTTATTCCCAACCATAGAAATGTATTTTTGTAAAACTGTATAGTGCTGTATTGGTTTGCGCAGTGAAACCGCATGCAAGTTGACGAGTATTTTAAAGAGGGCTAAGTGTCCATGGAGGCCGTTTAAGGTAAGAAATAATTATCCAAATTCAAATGTATGGTGTTTTTCTGAAAGGGGAGAATCTAAGCTTTAATTTAGATATAAAATTATCGGCCTCCCTTGAAAACTTTAAAAGTTATTCCCAACCATAGAAATCTTTTTTTTTGAAAAACTGTATAGTGCTGTAATGTTTGCGGTGAAACCGCATGGAAGTTGACAGTATTTACAGAGGGCTAAGTGTCCATGGAGGCCGTTTAAGGTACGAAAAAATCCAAATTCAAAAGTATGGTGTTTTTTCTGAAAGGGAGAACGTAAGCTTTAATTTAGATATAAAATTGATCGGCCTCCTTGAAAACTTTAAAAGTTATTCCCAACCCTAGAAATCTGTTTTTGTAACACTGTATAGTGCTGTTGTTTGCGGTGAAACCGCATGGAAGTTGACAGCATTTTACAGAGGGCTAAGTGTCGATGGAGGCCGTTTAAGGTACGAAAAGATTATCCAAATTAAAAAGTATGGTGTTTTTCTGAAAGGGGAGAACCTAAGCTTTAATTTAGATATAAAATTATCGGCCTCCCTTGAAAACTTTAAAAGTTATTCCCAACCATAGAAATCTTTGTTTTTGTAACACTGTATAGTGCTGTAATGTTTGCGGTGAAACCGCATGCAAGTTGACGGTATTTTACAGAGGGCTAAGTGTCCATGGAGGCCGTTTAAGGTACGAAAAAAAATCCAAATTCAAAAGTATAGTGTTTTTCTGAAAGGGGAGAACCTAAGCTTTAATTTAGATATAAAATGATCGACCAGCCTTGAAAACTTTAAAAGTTATTCCCAATCCTAGAAATGTTTTTTGTAACACTGTATAGTGCTGTATTGTTTGCGGTGAAACCGCATGCAAGTTGACAGTATTTACAGAGGGCTAAGTGTCCATGGAGGCCGTTTAAGGTACGAAAAAATTATCCAAATTCAAAAGTATGGTGTTTTTCTGAAAGGGGAGAACCTAAGCTTTAATTTAGATATAAAATTTTCGGCCTCCCTTGAAAACTTTAAAAGTTATTCCCAACCATAGAAATGTATTTATTTGGAAAACTGTATAGTTCTGTATTGGTTGCAGTGAAACCGCATGCAAGTTGACGGTATTTTAAAGAGGGCTAAGTGTCCATGGAGGCCGTTTAAGGTACGAAATAATTATCCAAATTCAAATGTATGGTGTTTTTCTGAAAGATGATAACCTAAGCTTTAATTTAGATATACAATTATCGGCCTCCTTGAAAACTTTAAAGTTATTCCCAACCATAGAAATCTATTTTTTGTAAAACTGTATAGTGCTGTAATGTTTGCGGTGAAACCGCATGGAGATTGACAGTATTTACAGACGGCTAAGTGTCCATGGAGGCCGTTTAAGGTACGAAAAAAATTCCAAATTCAAAAGTATGGTGTTTTTCTGAAAGGGGAGAACGTAAGCTTTAATTTAGATATAAAATGATCGGCCTCCCTTGAAAACTTTAAAAGTTATTCCCAATCCTAGAAATGTTTTTTTTGTAACACTGTATAGTGCTGTATTGTTTGCGGTGAAACCGCATGGAAGTTGACGGCATTTTACAGAGGGCTAAGTGTCGATGGAGGCCGTTTAAGGTACGAAAAAAATATCCAAATTCAAAAGTATGGTGTTTTTCTGAAAGGGGAGAACCTAAGCTTTAATTTAGATATAAAATTATCGGCCTCCCTTGAAAACTTTAAAAGTTATTCCCAATCATAGAAATCTTTTTGTTTGTAACACTGTATAGTGCTGTAATGTTTGCGGTGAAACCGCATGCAGGATTGACAGTATTTTACAGAGGGCTAAGTGTCCATGGAGGCCGTTTAAGGTACGAAAAAATTCCAAATTCAAAAGTATGGTGTTTTTCTGAAAGGGAGAACGTAAGCTTTAATTTAGATATAAAATGATCAACCTCCCTTGAAAACTTTAAAGTTATTCCCAATCCTAGAAATGTTTTTTGTAACTGTATAGTGCTGTGTGTTTGCGGTGAAACCGCATGCAAGTTGACAGTATTTTACAGAGGGCTAAGTGTCCATGGAGGCCGTTTAAGGTACGAAAAATTATCCAAATTCAAAAAGTATGGTGTTTTTCTGAAAGGAGAACCTAAGCTTTAATTTAGATATAAAATTTTCGGCCTCCTTGAAAATTTTAAAAGTTATTCCCAACCATAGAAATGTATTTTTTGTAAAACTGTATAGTGCTGTATTGGTTTGCGGTGAAACCGCATGCAAGTTGACAGTATTTACAGAGGCTAAGTGTCCATGGAGGCCGTTTAAGGTACGAAATAATTATCCAAATTCAAATGTATGGTGTTTTCTGAAAGGGAGAACCTAAGCTTTAATTTAGATATAAAATTATCGGCCTCCTTGAAAACTTTAAAAGTTATTCCCAACCATAGAAATCTTTTTTTGAAAAACTGTATAGTGCTGTAATTGTTTGCGGTGAAACCGCATGGAAGTTGACAGTATTTTACAGAGGGCTAAGTGTCCATGGAGGCCGTTTAAGGTACGAAAATTTTTCCAAATTCAAAAGTATGGTGTTTTCTGAAAGGGTAGAACCTAAGCTTTAATTTAGATATAAAATGATCGGCCTCCTTGAAAACTTTAAAAGTTATTCCCAACCATAGAAATGTTTTTTTGTAACACTGTATAGTGCTGTAATTGTTTGCGGTGAAACCGCATGGAAGATGACCGTATTTACAGAGGGCTAAGTGTCCATGGAGGCCGTTTAAGGTACGAAAAAAAAATCCAAATTCAAATGTATGGTGTTTTTCTGAAAGGGGAGAACCTAAGCTTCAATTTAGATATAAAATTATCGACTTCCCTTGAAAACTTTAAAAGTTATTCCCAATCCTAGAAATGTTTTTTTTGTAACACTGTAGTGCTGTATTGTTTGCGGTGAAACCGCGTGGAAGTTGACGTATTTTACAGAGGGCTAAGTGTCAATGGAGGCCGTTTAAGGTACGAAAAAATTATCCAAATTCAAAAGTATGGTGTTTTTCTGAAAGGGGAGAACCTAAGCTTTAATTTAGATATAAAATTATCGGCCTCCCTTGAAAACTTGAAAAGTTATTCCCAAACATAGAAATGTATTTTTTTGTAAAACTGTAAGGTGCTGTATTGTTTGCGGTGAAACCGCAAGCAAGTTGACGGTATTTTAAAGAGGGCTAAGTGTCCATGGAGGCCGTTTAAAGTACGAAAATATTTTCCAAATTCAAATGTATGGTGTTTTCTGAAGGAGAACCTAAGCTTTAATTTAGATATAAATTATCGGCCTCCCTTGAAAACTTTAAAAGTTATTCCCAACCATAGAAATCTTTTTTTTGTAACACTGTATAGTGCTGTAATGTTTGCGGTGAAACCGCATGGAAATTGACGGTATTTTACAGAGGGCTAAGTGTCCATGGAGGCCGTTTAAGGTACGAAACAAAATTCCAAATTCAAAAGTATGGTGTTTTTCTGAAAGGGGAGAACCTAAGCTTTAATTTAGATATAAAATGATCGGCCTCCCTTGAAAACTTTAAAGGTTATTCCCAATCCTAGAAATGTTTTTTTGTAACACTGTATAGTGCTGTATTGTTTGCGGTGAAACCGCATGCAGATTATTGACAGTGTTACAGAGGGCTAAGTGTCCGATGTAAGCCGTTTAAGGTACGAAAAAATTATCCAAATTCAAAAGTATGGTGTTTTTCTGAAACGGGAGAACCTAAGCTTTAATTTAGATATAAAATTATCGGCCTCCCTTGAAAACTTTAAAAGTTATTCCCAACCATAGAAATCTTTTTTTTGTAACACTGTATAGTGCTGTAATGTTTGCGGTGAAACCGCATGCAAGTTGACAGTATTTTACAGAGGGCTAAGTGTCCATGGAGGCCGTTTAAGGTACGAAACAAAATTCCAAATTCAAAAGTATGGTGTTTTTCTGAAAGGGGAGAACGTAAGCTTTAATTTAGATATAAAATGATCGGCCTCCCTTGAAAACTTTAAAAGTTATTCCCAATCCTAGAAATGTTTTTTGTAACACTGTATAGTGCTGTATTGTTTGCGGTGAAACCGCATGGAAGTTGACGGTATTTTACAGAGGGCTAAGTGTCCATGGAGGCCGTTTAAGGTACGATTTTTTTTTCAAAATTCAAAAGTATGGTGTTTTTCTGAAAGGGGAGAACCTAAGCTTTAATTTAGATATAAAATTATCGGCCTCCTTGAAAACTTTAAAGTTATTCCCAACCATAGAAATGTAGTTTTGGGTAAAACTGTATAGTGCTGTATTGTTTGCGGTGAAACCGCATGCAAGTTGACGGTATTGTAAAGAGGGCTAAGTGTCCATAGAGGCCGTTTAAGGTACGAAATAATTATCCAAATTCAAATGTTTGGTGATTTTCTGAAAGGGGAGAACCTAAGCTTTAATTTAGATGTAAAATTATCGGCCTCCCTTGAAAACTTTCAAAGTTATTCCCAACCACAGAAATCTTTGTTTTTGTAACACTGTATAGTGCTGTATTGTTTGCGGTGAAACCGCATGCAAGTTGACAGTATTTTAAAGAGGGCTAAGTGTCCATGGAGGCCGTTTAAGGTACGAAATAATTATCAAAATTCAAATGTATGTTGTTTTTATGAAAGGGGAGAACCTAAGCTTTAATTTAGATATAAAATTATCGGCCTCCATTGAAAACTTTAAAAGTTATTCCCAACCATATAATTTTTTTTGGTAACACTGTATAGTGCTGTAATGTTTGCGGTGAAACCGCATGGAAGTTGACAGTATTTTACAGAGGGCTAAGTGTCCATGGAGGCCGTTTAAGGTACGAAAAATTCCAAATTCAAAAGTATGGTGTTTTTCTGAAAGGGGAGAACCTAAGCTTTAATTTAGATATAAAATGATCGGCCTCCCTTGAAAACTTTAAAAGTTATTCCCAACCCTAGAAATGTTTTTTTTGTAACACTGTATAGTGCTGTATTGTTTGCGGTGAAACCGCATGGAAGTTGACGGTATTTTACAGAGGGCTAAGTGTCCATGGAGGCCGTTTAAGGTACGATTTTTTTTCTTCAAAATTCAAAAGTATGGTGTTTTTCTGAAAGGGGAGAACCTAAGCTTTAATTTAGATATAAAATTATCGGCCTTCCTTGAAAACTTTAAAAGTTATTCCCAACCATAGAAATGTATTTTTTTGTAAAACTGTATAGTGCTGTATTGTTTACGATAAAACCGCATGCAAGTTGACCGTATTTTAAAGAGGGCTAAGTGTCCATGGAGGCCGTTTAAGGTACGAAATAATTATCCAAATTCAAATGTATGGTGTTTTTCTGAAAGGGGAGAAACTAAGCTTTAATTTAGATATAAAATTATCGGCCTCCCTTGAAAACTTTAAAAGTTATTCCCAACCATAGATTTTTTTTTTTGTAACACTGTATAGTGCTGTAATGTTTGCGGTGAAACCGCATGGAAGTTGACGGTATTTTACAGAGGGCTAAGTGTCCATGGAGGCCGTTTAAGGTACGATTTTTTTTCTTCAAAATTCAAAAGTATGGTGTTTTTCTGAAAGGGGAGAACCTAAGCTTTAATTTAGATATAAAATTATCGGCCTCCCTTGAAAACTTTAAAAGTTATTCCCAACCATATAATTTGTTTTTGTAACACTGTATAGTGCTGTAATGTTTGCGGTGAAACCGCATGGAAGTTGACGGTATTTTACAGAGGGCTAAGTGTCCATGGAGGCCGTTTAAGGCACGAAAAATTTCCAAATTCAAAAGTATGGTGTTTTTCTGAAAGGGGAGAACCTAAGCTTTAATTTAGATATAAATTATCAACATTCCTTGAAAACTTTAAAAGTTATTCCCAACCATAGAATTTCTTTTTTTGTAATACTGTATAGTGCTGTAATGTTTGCGGTGAAACCGCGTGGAAGTTGACGGTATTTTACAGAGCGCTAAGTGTCCATGGAGGCCGTTTAAGGTACGAAATAATTATCCAAATTCAAATGTATGGTGTTTTTCTGAAAGGAGAGAACCTAAGCTTTAATTTAGATATAAAATTATCGGCCTCCCTTGAAAACTTTAAAAGTTATTCCCAACCATAGAAATCTTTATTTTTGTAACACTGTATAGTGCTGTAATGTTTGCGGTGAAACAGCATGTAATTTGACGGTACTTTACATAGGGCTAAGTGTCCATGGAGGCCGTTTAAGGTACGAAAAAAAATTCCAAATTCAAAAGTATAGTGTTTTTCTGAAAGGGGAGAACCTAAGCTTTAATTTAGATATAACATTATCGGCCTCCCTTGAAAACTTTAAAAGTTATTCCCAACCATAGAAATCTTTTTTTTTGTAACACTGTATAGTGCTGTAATGTTTGCGATGAAACCGCATGGAAGTTGACGGTATTTTAAAGAGGGCTAAGTGTCCATGGAGGCCGTTTAAGGTACGAAATAATTATCCAAATTCAAATGTATGGTGTTTTTCTGAAAGGGGCGAACCTAAGCTTTAATTTAGATATAAAATTATCGGCCTCCCTTGAAAACTTTAAAAGTTATTCCCAACCATAGAAATCTTTTTTTTTTGTAACACTGTATAGTGCTGTAATGTTTGCGGTGAAACCGCATGGAAGTTGACGGTATTTTACAGAGGGCTAAGTGTCCATGGAGGCCGTTTAAGGTACGAATATTTTTTTCCAAATTCAAAAGTATGGTGTTTTTCTGAAAGGGGAGAACCTAAGCTTTAATTTAGATATAAAATTATCGGCCTCCTTGAAAACTTTAAAGTTATTCCCAACCATAGAAATGTTTTTTTGTAACACTGTATAGTGCTGTATTGTTTGCGGTGAAACCGCATGCAGAGATTGACGGTATTTTACAGATGGCTAAGTGTCCATGGAGGCCGTTTAAGGTACGAAATAATTATCCAAATTCAAATGTATGGTGTTTTTCTGAAAGGGGAGAACCTAAGCTTTAATTTAGATATAAAATTATCGGCCTCCCTTGAAAACTTTAAAAGTTATTCCCAACCATAGAAATATTTTTTTTTGTAACACTGTATAGTGCTCTATTGTTTGCGGTGAAACCGCATGCAAGTTGACGGTATTTTACAGAGGGCTAAGTGTCCATGGAGGCCGTTTAAGGTACAAAAATAATTTCCAAATTCAAATGTGTATGAGTTTTTTTCTGAAAGGGAGAACCTAGCTTTAATTTAGATATAAAATTATCGGCCTCCATGAAAACTTTAAAGTTATTCCCAACCCTAGAAATTTTTTTTTGTAACACTGTATAGTGCTGTAATGTTTGCGGTGAAACCGCATGCAGTGTTGACGGTATTTTACAGAGGGCTAAGTGTCCATGGAGGCCGTTTAAGGTACGAAAAAAATTCCAAATTCAAAAGTATGGTGTTTTCTGAAGGGAGAACTAATCTTTTATTTTGATATAAAATTATCGGCCTCCCTAGAAAACTTTAAAAGTTATTCCCAACCCTAGAATTATATTTGTAACACTGTATAGTGCTGTAATGTTTGCGGTGAAACCGCATGGAAGTTGACGGTATTTTAAAGAGGGCTAAGTGTCCATGGAGGCCGTTTAAGGTACGAAATAATTATCCAAATTCAAATGTATGGTGTTTTTCTGAAAGGGGAGAACCTAAGCTTTAATTTAGATATAAAATTATCGGCCTCCCTTGAAAACTTTAAAAGTTATTCCCAACCATAGAAATCTTTTTTTTTGTAACACTGTATAGTGCTGTAATGTTTGCGGTGAAACCGCATGGAAGTTGACGGTATTTTACAGAGGGCTAAGTGTCCATGGAGGCCGTTTAAGGTACGAATATTTTTTCCAAATTCAAAAGTATGGTGTTTTTCTGAAAGGGGAGAACCTAAGCTTTAATTTAGATATAACATTATCGGCCTCCCTTGAAAACTTTAAAAGTTATTCCGAACCCTAGACTGTTTTTTTTGTAACACTGTATAGTGCTGTATTGTTTGCGGTGAAAACGCATGCAAGTTGACGGTATTTTACAGATATGAAAGACCAATCCATGGAGGCCGTTTAAGAGGTACGAAATAATTATCCAAATTCAAATGTATGGTGTTTTTCTGAAGGGAGAAACTAAGCTTTAATTTAGATATAAAATTAATCGGCCTCCTTGAAAACTTTAAAAGTTATTCCCAACCATAGAAATGTTTTTTTGTAACACTGTATAGTGCTCTGTATTGTTTGCGGTTAAACCGCATGCAAGTTGACAGTATTTTACAGAGGGCTAAAGTGTCCATGGAGGCCGTTTAAGGTACGAAATAATTATCCAAATTCAAATGTATGGTGTTTTTCTGAAAAGGGGAGAACCTAAGCTTTAATTTAGATATAAAATTATCGGCCTCCTTGAAAACTTTAAAGTTATTCCCAACCATAGAAATGTTTTTTTTTGTAACACTGTATAGTGCTGTAATGTTTGCAGAGTGAAACCGCATGAAGGATTGACAGTATTTTACAGAGGCTAAGTGTCCATGGAGGCCGTTTAAGGTACGAAAAAATTCCAAATTCAAAAGTATGGTGTTTTTCTGAAGGGAGAACGTAAGCTTTAATTTAGATATAAAATGATTATCGGCCTCCTTGAAAACTTTAAAAAGTTATTCCCAACCCATAGAAATGTTTTTTTTTGTAACACTGTATAGTGCTGTACTGTTTGCGGTGAAACCGCATGCAAGTTGACGGTATTTTACAGAGGGCTAAGTGTCCATGGAGGCCGTTTAAGGTACGAAAAAAATGTCCAAATTCAAAAGTATGGTGTTTTTCTGAAAGGGGAGAACCTAAGCTTTAATTTAGATATAAAATTATCGGCATTCCTTGAAAACTTTAAAAGTTATTCCCAACCATAGAATTTCTTTTTTTGTAATACTGTATAGTGCTGTAATGTTTGCGGTGAAACCGCGTGGAAGTTGACGGTATTTTACAGAGCGCTAAGTGTCCATGGAGGCCGTTTAAGGTACGAAATAATTATCCAAATTCAAATGTATGGTGTTTTTCTGAAGGAGAACCTAAGCTTTAATTTAGATATAAAATTATCGGCCTCCTTGAAAACTTTTAAAAGTTATTCCCAACCATAGAAATCTTTATTTTGTAACACTGTATAGTGCTGTAATGTTTGCGGTGAAACCGCATGCAAGTTGACAGTATTTTACAGAGGCTAAGTGTCCATGGAGGCCGTTTTAAGGTACGAAAAATTCCAAATTCAAATGTATGGTGTTTTTCTGAAAGGGGACAACCTAAGCTTTAATTTAGATATAAAATGATCGGCCTCCCTTGAAAACTTTAAAAGTTATTCCCAACCATAGAAATCTTTTTTTTGTAACACTGTATAGTGCTGTAATGTTTGCGATGAAACCGCATGGAAGTTGACGGTATTTTAAAGAGGGCTAAGTGTCCATGGAGGCCGTTTAAGGTACGAAATAATTATCCAAATTCAAATGTATGGTGTTTTTCTGAAAGGGGAGAAACTAAGCTTTAATTTAGATATAAAATTATCGGCCTCCTTGAAAACTTTAAAGTTATTCCCAACCATAGAAATTTTTTTTGTAACACTGTATAGTGCTGTAATGTTTGCGGTGAAACCGCATGGAAGTTGACGGTATTTTACAGAGGGCTAAGTGTCCATGGAGGCCGTTTAAGGTACGATTTTTTTTCTTCAAAATTCAAAAGTATGGTGTTTTTCTCTGAGGGGGAGAACCTAAGCTTTAATTTAGATATAAAATTATCGGCCTCCCTTGAAAACTTTAAAAGTTATTCCCAACCATATAATTTGTTTTTGTAACACTGTATAGTGCTGTAATGTTTGCGGTGAAACCGCATGGAAGTTGACGGTATTTTACAGAGAATTTCAAAGTGTCCATGGAGGCCGTTTAAGGCACGAAAAATTTCCAAATTCAAAAGTATGGTGTTTTTCTGAAAGGGGAGAACCTAAGCTTTAATTTAGATATAAAATTATCGGCATTCCTTGAAAACTTTAAAAGTTATTCCCAACCATAGAAATGTTTTCTTTGTAAAAATGTATATTTCTGTAATGTTTGCGGTGAAACCGAGTGGAAGTTGACTGTATTTTACAGAGCGCTAGTGTCCATGGAGGCCGTTTAAGGTACGAAATAATTATCCAAATTCAAATGTGGTGTTTTTCTGAAGGAGAGAACCTAAGCTTTAATTTAGATATAAATATATCGGCCTCCCTTGAAAACTTTAAAAGTTATTCACAACCATAGAAATCATTTTATTTTGTAACACTGTATAGTGCTGTAATGTTTGCGGTGAAACCGCATGGAAGTTGACGGTATTTTACAGAGGGCTAAGTGTCCATGGAGGCCGTTTAAGGTACGAAAAAAAATTCGAAATTCAAAAGTATGGTGTTTTTCTGAAAGGGAGAACCTAAGCTTTAATTTAGATACTAACATTATCGGCCTCCTTGAAAACTTTAAAAGTTATTCCCAACCATAGAAATGTTTTTTTTGTAAAACTGTATAGTGCTGTAATGTTTGCGGTGAAACCGCATGGAAGTTGACGGTATTTTAAAGAGGGCTAAGTGTCCATGGAGGCCGTTTAAGGTAGAAAGTAATTATCCAAATTCAAATGTGGTGTTTTTCTGAAAGGCGAACCTAAGCTTAATTTAGAAGATAAAATTATCGGCCTCCTTGAAAACTTTAAAAGTTACTCCCAACCATAGAAATCTTTTTTTTTGTAACACTGTATAGTGCTGTAATGTTTGCGGTGAAACCGCATGGAAGTTGACGGTATTTTACAGAGGGCTAAGTGTCCATGGAGGCCGTTTAAGGTACGAATATTTTTTCCAAATTCAAAAGTATGGTGTTTTCTGAAAGGGAGAACCTAAGCTTTAATTTAGATATAACGTATCGGCCTCCCTTGAAAACTTTAAAAGTTATTCCGAACCCTAGACTGTTTTTTTTGTAACACTGTATAGTGCTGTATTGTTTGCGGTGAAAACGCATGCAAGTTGACGGTATTTTACAGATGGCTAAGTGTCCATGGAGGCCGTTTAAGGTACGAAATAATTATCCAAATTCAAATGTATGGTGTTTTTCTCAAAGGGGAGAACGTAAGCTTTAATTTATATATAAAATTATCGGCCTCCTTGAAAACTTTAAAGTTATTCCCAACCATAGAAATGTTTTTTTTGTAACACTGTATAGTGCTCTATTGTTTGCGGTTAAACCGCATGCAAGTTGACGGTATTTTACAGAGGGCTAAGTGTCCATGGAGGCCGTTTAAGGTACGAAATAATTATCCAAATTCAAATGTATGGTGTTTTTTCTTAATGGGAGAACCTAAGCTTTAATTTATATATAAAATTATCGGCCTCCCTTTAAAACTTTAAACGTTTTTCCAAACCCACCAAATTTTTTTTTTGTAACACTGTATAGTGCTGTGTGTTTGCGGTGAAACCGCATGGAAGTTGACGGTATTTTACAGAGGCTAAGTGTCCATGGAGGCCGTTTAAGGTACGAAAAAAATTCCAAATTCAAAGTATGGTGTTTTCTGAAAGGGAGAACGTGGCTTTAATTTAGATATAAAATTATCAACCTCCTTGAAAACTTTAAAAGTTATTCCCAACCCTAAAAATGTTTTTTTTGTAACACTGTATAGTGCTGTAATGTTTGCGATGAAACCGCATGGAAGTTGACGGTATTTTAAAGAGGGCTAAGTGTCCATGGAGGCCGTTTAAGGTACGAAATAATTATCCAAATTCAAATGTATGGTGTTTTTCTGAAAGGGGCGAACCTAAGCTTTAATTTAGATATAAAATTATCGGCCTCCCTTGAAAACTTTAAAAGTTATTCCCAACCATAGAAATCTTTTTTTTGTAACACTGTATAGTGCTGTAATGTTTGCGGTGAAACCGCATGGAAGTTGACGGTATTTTACAGAGGGCTAAGTGTCCATGGAGGCATTTTATGGTTCGAATTTTTTTTCCTATTTAAAAAGTATGGTGTTTTTCTGAAGGGAGAACCTAAGCTTTAATTTAGATATAACATTATCGGCCTCCTTGAAAACTTTAAAGTTATTCCGAACCGTAGAACTGTTTTTTTGTAACACTGTATAGTGCTGTATTGTTTGCGGTGAAAACACATGCAACTTGACAGTATTTTACAGAGGGCTAAGTGTCCATGGAGGCCGTTTAAGGTAAGAAATAATTATCCAAATTCAAAAGTATGGTGTTTTTCTTAAAGGGAGAACCTAAGCTTTAATTTAGATATAAAATTATCGGCCTCCTTGAAAACTTTAAAGTTATTCCCAACCATAGAAATGTTTTTTTTGGTAACACTGTATAGTGCTGTATTGTTTGCGGTTAAACCGCATGCAAGTTGACGGTATTTTACAGAGGGCTAAGTGTCCATGGAGGCCGTTTAAGGTACGAAATAATTATCCAAATTCAAATGTATGGTGTTTTTCTGAAAGGGGAGAACCTAAGCTTTAATTTAGATATAAAATTATCGGCCTCCCTTGAAAACTTTAAAAGTTATTCCCAACCATAGAATTTTTTTTTTTGTAACACTGTATAGTGCTGTAATGTTTGCGGTGAAACCGCATGGAAGTTGACGGTATTTTACCCAGGGCTAAGTGTCCATGGAGGCCGTTTAAGGTACGAAAAAAAAATCCAAATTCAAAAGTATGGTGTTTTTCTGAAAGGGGAGAACGTAAGCTTTAATTTAGATATAAAATTATCGGCCTCCCTTGAAAACTTTAAAAGTTATTCCCAACCATAGAAATGTTTTTTGTAACACTGTATAGTGCTGTATTGTTTGCGGTGAAACCGCATGCAGATTGACAGTATTTACAGAGGGCTAAGTGTCCATGGAGGCCGTTTAAGGTACGAAAATAATTATCCAAATTCAAATGTATGGTGTTTTTTTCTGAAAGGAGAACCTAGCTTTAATTTAGATATAAAATTATCGGCCTCCTTGAAAACTTTAAAGTTATTCCCAACCATAAATTTTTTTTGTAACACTGTATAGTGCTGTATTGTTTGCGGTGAAACCGCGTGGAGATTGACAGTATTTTACAGAGCGCTAAGTGTCCATGAGGCCGTTTAAGGTACGAAATAATTTATCAGAATTCAAATGTATGGTGTTTTTCTGAAAGGAGAACCTAAGCTTTAATTTAGATATAAAATTATCGGCCTCCCTTGAAAACTTTAAAAGTTATTCCCAACCATAGAAATCTTTATTTAGTAACACTGTATAGTGCTGTAATGTTGCGGTGAAACCGCATGGAGATTGACAGTATTTTACAGAGGCTAAAGTGTCCATGGAGGCCGTTTAAGGTACGAAAAAAATTCCAAATTCAAAAGTATGGTGTTTTCTGAAAGGGAGAACCCTAGCTTTTAATTTAGATATAACATTATCGGCCTCCCCTTAAAAACTTTAAAAGTTATTACCAACCATAGAAATCTTTTTTTTTGTAAACACTGGATAGTGCTGTAATGTTTTCGGTGAAAACGCATGGAAGTTTACAGTATTTTTAAAGAGGGCTAGAAAGTGTCCATGGAGGCCGTTTAAAGGTACGAAATAATTATCCAAATTCAAATGTATGGTGTTTTTTTCTGAAAGGGGAGAACCTAAGCTTTAATTTAGATATAAAATTATCGGCCTCCCTTGAAAACTTTAAAGTTATTCCCAACCCATAGAAATGTTTTTTTTTAACACTGTATAGTGCTGTAATGTTTGCGGTGAAACCGCATGGAGATTGACGGTATTTTACAGAGGGCTAAGTGTCCATGGAGGCCGTTTAAGGTACGAATATTTTTCCAAATTCAAAAGTATGGTGTTTTTCTGAAAGGGGAGAACCTAAGCTTTAATTTAGATATAACATTATCGGCCTCCCTTGAAAACTTTAAAAGTTATTCCGAACCCTAGACTGTTTTTTTTGTAACACTGTATAGTGCTGTATTGTTTGCGGTGAAAACGCATGCAAGTTGACGGTATTTTACAGATGGCTAAGTGTCCATGGAGGCCGTTTAAGATACGAAATAATTATCCAAATTCAAATGTATGGTGTTTTTCTGAAAGGGGAGAACCTAAGCTTTAATTTAGATATAAAATTATCGGCCTCCCTTGAAAACTTTAAAAGTTATTCCCAACCATAGAAATGTTTTTTTTGTAACACTGTATAGTGCTGCTATGTTTGCGGTGAAACCGCATGCAAGTTGACAGTATTTTACAGAGGGCTAAAGTGTCCATGGAGGCCGTTTAAGGTACGAAATAATTATCCAAATTCAAAATGTATGGTGTTTTTCTGAAAGGGAGAACCTAAGCTTTAATTTAGATATAAAATTATCGGCCTCCTTGAAAACTTTAAAGTTATTCCCAACCCAGAAATGTGTTTTTTGTAACACTGTATAGTGCTGTAATGTTTGCGGTGAAACCGCATGGGAAGTTGACAGTATTTTACAGAGGGCTAAGTGTCCATGGAGGCCGTTTAAGGTACGAAAAATTCCAAATTCAAAAGTATGGTGTTTTTCTGAAAGGGAGAACCTAAGCTTTAATTTAGATATAAAATGATCGGCCTCCTTGAAAACTTTAAAGTTATTCCCAACCCTAAAAATGTTTTTTTTTTGTAACACTGATAGTGCTGTATTGTTTGCGGTGAAACCGCATGCAAGATTGACGGTATTTTACAGAGGCTAAGTGTCCATGGAGGCCGTTTAAGGTACAAAAAAATTATCCAAATTCAAAAGTATGGTGTTTTCTGAAAAAGGAGAACCTAAGCTTTAATTTAGATATAAATTATCGGCCTCCCTTGAAAACTGTAAAGTTATTCCCAACCATAGAAATCTTTTTTTGTAACACTGTATAGTGCTGTAATGTTTGCGGTGAAACCGCATGCAAATTGACAGTATTTTACAGGGGCTAAGTGTCCATGGAGGCCGTTTAAGGTACAGAAATAATTATCAAATTCAAATGTATGGTGTTTTCTGAAAGGGAGGAACCTAAGCTTTAATTTAGATATAAAATTATCGCCCTCCTTGAAAACTTTAAAAGTTATTCCCAACCCTAGAAATGTTATTTTGTAACACTGTATAGTGCTGTAATGTTTGCACGCTGAAACCGCATGGAAGTTGACAGTATTTTACAGAGAGGGCCTAAGTGTCCATGGAGGCCGTTTAAAATTACGAACAAATTTTCAGAATTAAAAGTATGGTGTTTTTCTGAAGAGGAGAACCCTAAGCTTTAATTTAGATATAAAATTATCGGCCTGCACGCCCTTGAAAACTTTAAAGGATTATTCCCAACCGTAGAAATCTTTTTTTGTAACACTGTATAGATGCTGTAATGTTTGCGGTGTGAAAACCACACATGGAAGTTGACAGTATTTTACAGGGGCTAAACAGTGTCCACATAAGGCCGTTTTTGGTACGAAAAAAATTCCAAATTCAAAAGTATGGTGTTTTTTTCTGAAAGGGGAGAACGTAAGCTTTAATTTAGATATAAAACTGATCGGGCTCCCAGAAACTTTAAAACTTTAAAAGTTATTCCAACCCTAAGAAATGTTGTTTTGTAACACTGTATGGTGCTGTGTTGTTTTCGATGAAACCGCATGCAAGTTGACAATTGTTTTTACAGGGCTAGGGCTAGTGTCCGTGGAGGCCGTTTAAGGTATGAACATTTTTCCAAATTCAAAGTATGGTGTTTTTCTGAAAGGGAGAACCTAAGCTTTAATTTAGATATAAAATTATCAGCCTCCTTATGAAAACTTTAAAGTTATTCCCCAAACCTAGACTGTTTTTTTGTAATGCTGTATAGTGCTGTATTTTGCGGTGAAACCACATGAGGAAGTTGACAGTGATTTTTTACAGATGGCTGAAAAGTGTCCATGGAGGCCGTTTAAGGTACGAAAAAAAATCCAAATTCAAAAGTATGGTGTTTTTTCTGAAAAGGGGAGAACCTAAGCTTTTAAATTAGATATAAAATTATCAGCCTGCCTTGAAAAACTTTAAAGTTATTCAACCAACCATAGAAATGTTTTTTGTAACACTGTATAGTGCTCTATTGTTTGCGGTGAAACCGCATGCAAGATTGACAGTATTTTACAGAGGCTAAGTGTCCATAATGGGAGGCCGTTTAACGGCCACGAACAAATTATCCAGATTGTCCAAAAAGTATGGTGTTTTCTGAAAGGGAGAACGTAAGCTTTTAATTGGTAGAGTATAAAATTATCGGCCTCTCTTGAAAACTTTAAAAGTTAATTCCCAACCTAGAAATGTTTTTTTTGTAACACTGTATAGTGCTGTACTGTTTGCGGTGAAACCGCATTACAAGTTGACAGTATTTTTACAGAAGGCTAGAAAGTGTCCATGGAGGCCGTTTAGGGTGCAGACAAAAGGTTATCCAAATTTCAAAAGTATGGTGTTTTTCTGAGGAGGAAGAAGACCTCAGCTTTGAATTTAGATATAAAATTATCGGCCTCCCTTGAAAACTTTAAAGTTATTCCCAACCATAGAAAAATGCTTTATTATTTTGTAACACTGTATGGTGCTGTAATGTTTGCGGTGAAAACCGCATGGAAGTTTGACAGTATTTTACAGAGGCTAAGTGTCCATGCGAGGCCGTTTAAGGTTTTGACGAACCAATTTTTTCAAAGTCAAAAAAGTATAGTGTTTTTCTGAAGGGGAGAACCTAAAGCTTTAATTTAGATATAAAAATTATCGGCCTCCCTTGAAAACTTTTAAAAGTTATCCCAACCATAGAAATCTTTTTTTTGTAACACTGTATAGTGCTGTGTGTTTGCGATGAAACCGCATGCAAGTTGACAGTGTTTTATGGTCTAAGTGTCCTGCGATATGGGGTTTAAGGTACCACGAAAAAATTCCCAAAATTCAAAAGTATGGTGTTTTCTGAAGGGAAGAGCCTAAGCTTCTTGTTTAGATATAAAAATTATCGACCTCCCCTTAAGAAAACTTTAAAGTTATTCCTAACCATAAAATTTTTTTTTGTAATATGCTATAGTATATAATGTTTGCGGTAAAACCATATGGAAGTTGACGTATTTTACAGAGGGCTAAAGTGTCCATGGAGGCCGTTTAAGTATGAACAATTTTTCAAAATTCAAAAGTATAATTGGGGTTTTTCTAAAGGGAGAACTAAACTTTAATTTAGATATAAAAATTATCGGTCTCATAAAACTTTAAAGTTATTTAACCCTAGACTGTTTTTGTAACACTGTATAGTGCTTATTTTGGGGTGAAACCGCATGGAAGTTGACAGTATTTTAACATGAGACAAGTGTCCATGGAGGCCGTTTAAGGTATGAACATTTTCGATTCAAAAGTATTTGGGGTGTTTTCTGAAGGGGAGAACCTAAAGCTTTAATTTAGATATAAAATTATCGGCCTCCTTGAAGCTTTAAAAGTTATTCCAACAATATAAAATGTATTTTTGCAACACTGTATAGTGCTCTATTGTTTGCGGTGAAAGCCATGCAAGTTGACAGTATTTTACAGAGACTAAGTGTCCATGGAGGCCGTTTAACGTACAGATGAATTATCCAAATTCAAAAAGTTTGGTGTTTTCTAGAAGGGGAGAACCGTGGCTTTAATTTAGACCGCCGTCTCGGGCCTCCTTGAAAACTTTAAAAAGTTATTCCCAACCTAGACTGTTTTTGTAACACCTGTATAGTGCTGTATTGTTTGCGGTGAAACAACCATGGAGATGACAGTGTTACAGGGAGATAGAGTGTCCATGGGTTTAAGGGCCGTTTAAATTTAATTCCCAAAATTCAAAAGTATGGTGTTTTTCTGAAAGGGAGAACCTAAGCTTCATTTAGATATAAAATTTTCCCTCCTTGAAAATTTAAAATTCCCAACCTAAAATGTTTTTGAAATGTATAGTGCTTATTTTTTGCTGAAACCCATGAGTTTACGATTTTTAAAGGGTAAAATGTCCATGGAGGGCCCTTTAAAATAAAAAATTTTTCCCAAAATTTAAAGTATGGGGTTTTCTAAAGGGAGAAAGCAATTTAATTAAAATTATCGGGCCCCCTTTAAAATTTAAAGTTTTAACCAGAAAAATTTTTTTGAACCTGTAATGCTTTGTTTTCGGAAACCCATCAAATTTACGTATTTAAGGGCTAAATTCTAGGCCCTTTAAGTCGAAAAATTTCCCAAAATTTAAAAGTTGGGGTTTTTTTTAAGGGAATAAACTTTAATTTGAATAAAAATTTTCCCTCCTTGAAAACAAAAATTACCCAACCATAATTTTTTTTGAAACTGTATAGTGTTAAATTTTTTGAAACCCATGAATTACGTATTTTAAGGGCTAAGTGTCCGGGGCCGTTAAGGTGAAAATTTTTCCAAATTCAAAATTGGTGTTTTCTGGGGAGAACCTAAGCTTTAATTTAGATATAAAAATTTTCGGCCCCCTTGAAAACTTTAAAAGTTTTTCCCAACCTAATTTTTTGTAACACTGTATGTGTTATTTTTGCGGGGAAACCCATGAAAAAAACTATTTTTCAAAGGGGTAAGTGTCCCTGGGCCGTTAATTGAAAAATTTCCCAAATTCAAAAAATATGGTGTTTTTCTGGGGGAAAAAAGCTTTAATTTAGAAAAAAATTATCAGCCTCCCTTAAAAATTAAAAAATTATTCCAACCTAAAATGTTTTTTGAAAATGTGTGCTTATTGTTTTCAGTGAAACCCATCAGTTTGGTATTTTAAAAGAGGCTAAAAATGTCCCTAGGGGTTTAAGGGACGAAAAATTATCAAATTCAAAAATTTGGGGTTTTCTCAGGGGGAAATAAACTTTAAGAATAAAATTATCCCTCCTTGAAAATTTAAAAATTATTCCCAACCAAAATTTTTTTTTTAACACGATAGTGTTATTTTTTGGTGAAACCCATGAAGTTGACGTATTTAAGGGCTAAAATGTCCTAGGCCGTTTAATGAAAAAAATTTTTAAATTCAAAAATTTGGGGTTTTTTAAAGGGGAACCTAGCTTTAATTTAATAAAAAATTTTCAGCCTCCCAAAATTTAAAAAATTATTCCCAACCCTAAATTTTTTTTGTAAACTGTATGTGCTGTATTTTTTGGGGAAAACCCATGAATTGACGTATTTTTCAGAGGGGGGTTCCTGGAGCCGTTTAAGGGAAAAAAATTTTCAAATTTAAAAAAATGTTTTTCTGAAAGGGAGAATTTTCTTTAATTTTGATATAAAATTTTCGCCTCCCCTTTAAAACAAAAAATTATTCCCCAAACCTAAAATGTTTTTTTAAACTGTATAGTGCTTATTTTTTGCGTGAAACCCATGAATTAATATTTAAGGGGCTAAAATGTCATGGAGGTTTTGGGGAAACATTTTCCAAATTCAAAAGTATGGTGTTTTTTAAGGGGGAAATAAGCTTTAATTTGATTAAAAATTTTCAGCCTCCTTTCTTTAAAAATTTTTCCCAACCAAAATTTTTTTTTAACACTGTATGTGCTTATTTTTTGCGGGGGAAACCCATGAAAATGACGTATTTAAGAGGGCTAAGTTCCCTAGGGCCCTTTAAAAAATTTTTCCAAATTCAAAAGTATGGTGTTTTTCTGAAGGGAGAGTTCTAAGCTTTAATTTAGATATAAAATTATCGGCCTCCGCCAAGAAAACTTTAAAAGTTAATTCCCCAACCATGAATTTTTCTTTTTGTAATACTGTATAGTGCTGTAATGTTGCGGTGAAACCGCATGGAGATTGACAGTATTTTACAGAGGGCTAAGTGTCCATGGAGGGCGTTTAAGGTACCAAATAATTATCCCAAAATTCAAATGTATGAATTGTTTTTTCTGAAGGGAAGAACCTAAGCTTTAATTTAGATATAAAATTATCGGTCTCCTTGAAAACTTTAAAAGTTATTCTATCCATAGAAATATTTATTTTGTAACACTGTATAATTGCTGTAATGTTTTCGGCTGAAACCGCATGGGAAGTTGACGGTATTTTACAGAGGGCTAAGCATCCATAGGTACGTTTAAGGTACGAAAAATGTTTCCAAATTCAAAAGTATAGTGTTTTTCTGAAAAGGGAGAACCTAAGCTGTTTAGATATAAAATTATCGGCCTCCCTTGAGAAACTTTAAAAAGTTATTTCCCCAACCACTTAAATCTTTTTGTAACACTGTATAGTGCTGTAATGTTTGCGATGAAACCACATGAAGTTGTTGGTATTTTAAAGAGGCTAGAAAGTGTTCATGGGCCGTTTAAGGGTACGAAATAATTATCCAAATTCAAAATGTATGGGTGTTTTTCTGAAGGGGAGAACCCTAAGCTTTAATTTAGATATAAAATTATCAACCTCCTTGAAAACTTTAAAAGTTATTCTAACTATAGAAATCTTTTGTAACACTGTATGAATGCTGTAATGTTTGCGAGAATTGAAACCCGCATGGAAGTTGACAGTATTTTACAGATGGCTGAGTGTCCATGGAGGCCGTTTAAAGAATTACGAAATGTTTTCAAATTCAAATGTATGGTGTTTTTCTGAAAGGGAGAACCTAAGCTTTAATTTAGATATAACATTATCAGCCTCCTTGAAAACTTTAAAAGTTATTCCGAACCATAGAACTGTTTTTTTTTGTAACACTGTATAGTGCTGTATTGTTTGGAGTGAAAACGCATGCAAGTTGACAGTATTTTACAGATGGCTAAGTGTCCATAGGAGGCCGTTTAAGATACGAAATAATTATCCAAATTCAAATGTATGGTGTTTTTCTGAAAGGGAGAACCTAAGCTTTAATTTAGATATAAAGTCAGCCTCGCTTGAAAACTTTCAAAGTTATTCCTAACCATAGAAATGTTTTTTGTAACACTGTATAGTACTCCTATTATTTGCAGTGAAACCGCATGCAAGTTGACAGTATTTCAAAATTTACGGGATTTTTCAGAGGCTGAAAGTGTCCATGGAGGCCGTTTAAGGTACCCGAAATAATTATCAAAATTCAAATGTGGTGTTTTCTGAAAAGGGAGAACCTAAACTTTTTAATTTAGATATAAAAAATTATCGTACTCATGAAAACTTTAAAAAGTTATTCCCAACCATAGACATTTTTTTTTGTAACACTGTATAGTGCTGTAATGTTTTACGAGTGAAACCACATGGAAGTTAACAGTATTTTACCCAGGGCTAAGTGTCCCATGGAATACGTTTAAGGTACGAAAAAAAATTCCAAATTTCAAAAAATATGGTGTTTTTCTGAAAAAGGGAGAACGTAAGCTTTAATTTAGATATAAAATCGATCATCACAGAAAACTTTAAAATTTTCCCCAACCCTAGAAATGTATTTTTTGTAACACTGTATGGTACTGTACTGTTTGCGGTGAAACCGCATACAGGGTCAAACCGAAACATTTGGAGGGGCTAAGGTGTCCATGGAGGCCGTTTAAGGGGTGAATTTTCCAAATTCAAAAAGTATGGTGTTTTTTCTGAAAGGGGAGAACCTAAGCTTTAATTTAGATATAAAATTATCAGCCTGCTGTGAAAACTTTAAAGTTATTCAACCGTAGAAATCTTTTTTTTTGTAACACTGTATGGTGCTGTAATGTTTTGCAGTGAAACTTCGCATGGAAGTTGAACAGTATTTTACAGGGGCTAAGTGTCCATGGAGGCCGTTTAGGGTGCCAAAAAAAATTTGAAATTCAAAAGTATGGTGTTTTTTTCTGAAAGGGAAGGGAACAGCTTTTTAAATTTAGATATAAAATGATCGGCCTCCCTTGAAAACTTTAAAGTTGGCTTCCCAACCTAGAAATATTTCTTTTGTAACACTGTATGGTACTGTGTTGTTTCCGATGAAACCGCATGCAGTTGAGCAGTATTTACAGGGCTAAGAAAATGTCCATGGAAGGGCCGTTTAAGAGGTATGAACATTTTTCCAAAATTTCAAGTATAGGTGTTTTTTCTGAAAGGGGAGAACCTAAGCTTTTTAAATTTAGATATAAAAATTATCAACCTCCTTAGAAAACTTTTAAAGTCCTTCCCAACCCTAGACTGTTATTTTTGTAATGCTATGTATAGTGCTGTATTTTTTGCAGGGGTGAAACCGCATGGAGGATTGACATTATTTACAGATGGCTAGAAGTGTCCATGGAGGCCGTTTAAGGTACGAAAAAAATTCCAAATTCAAAGTGGTGTTTTTCTGAAAGGGGAGAACCCCTAGCTTTAAATTAGATATAAAAATTATCAGCCTGCCTTGAAAGCTTTAAAGTTATTCCCAACCATAATAAGAAATGTTTTTTTTGTAACACTGTTATGGTACTCTATTGTTTGCGGTGAAAACGCATGCAAGTTGACAGTATTTACAGGGGCTAAGTGTCCATAGAATAATACGTTTAACATGCGAACAAATTATCCAAAAATTCAAAAGTGATGGTGTTTTTCTGAAGGGAGAACGTAAGCTTTGTTTAGATATAAAATTGTCAGGCCCCTCTTGAGAAAGCTTTAAAGTTATTTCCCAACCCTAGAAATGTTTTTTTGTAACACTGTAGTAATTTACTGTTTGCGGTGAACCACATGCAAGTTGACGGTATTTTACAGAGGACTAAGGGGTGTCCCTGGAGGCCGTTTTAAGGAACGACAAAATTATCCCAAAATTCAAAACCATAAATTGGGGTTTTTTTCTGAAAGGAGAACCTAAGCTTCTTCCAAATGTCAAATTATCAGCCTCCTTGGCTTTAAAGGTTATTCCCCAACCCTAGACTGTTTTTTGTAACACTGTATGATACTGTATTGTTTGCGATTGTGAAACCGCATGCAGGATTGACAGTATTTTACAGAATGACTAAGTGTCCATAAGGAGGCCGTTTGGGTACGAAATAATTGTCCCAAAATTTCAAATGTATAGTTGTTTTTCTGAAAGGAGAGAACCTCAGCTTTTTAAATTTAGATATAAAATTATCGGCCTCCTTAGAAAACTTTAAGATTATTCCTAACCATAGAAATCTTTATTTTTGTAACACTGTATAGTGCTGTAATGTTTTCGGTGGGAAAACCCACATGGAGATTGACAGTATTATTATTTTACAGAGGGCTAAGTGTCCATGGAGGCCGTTTAAGGTACGAAAAAAAATTTCCCAAAATTCAAAAAGTATAGTGTTTTTCTGAAGGGAGAACCTAAGCTTTTAAATTTAGAATATAAAATTATCAGCCTCCTTGAAAACTTTAAAAGTTGATTATTCCCAAACCATAGAAATCTTTTTTTGTAACACTGTATGGTGCCCTGCGTATTTGCGATGAAACCGCATGCCAAAGTTGACGAGGAGGTATTTTACAGAGGTCTAAGTGTCCATGGAGGCCGTTTAAGGTACGAAAAAAATTCAAAATTCAAAAGTATGGTGTTTGTCTGAAGGGAGAACCTAAACTTAATTTAGATATAAAATTATCCAGTATCATGAAAACTTTAAAAGTTATTTCCCAACCATAGAAATTTTTTTTGTAATACTGTATAGTGCTGTAATGTTTGCGGTGAGAACCACATGGAGGATGACTTGATATTTTACAGAGGGCTAAGGTGTCCATGGAGGCCGTTTAAGGTATGAACATTTTTCCAAATTCAAAAGTATGGTGTTTTCTTTAAAAAGGGAGAACCCTAAACTTTAATTTAGATATAAAAGTGTCGGGCCCTCCTTGAAAACTTTAAAAAGTTATTCCCAACCCCTAGACATTTTTGTAACACACATATAGTGCTGTATTGTTTGGGGTGAAACCGCATGGAAGTTGACGGTATTTTACATAGACTGGAAAATATCCATGGAGGCCGTTTAAGGTATGAACATTTTTTCCCAAAATTCAAAAGTATGGTGTTTTTTCTGAAAGGGAACCTAAACTTTAATTTAGATATAAAATTATCAGCACTCCTTGAAAACTTTAAAGTTATTCCCTAACAATATAAATGTATTTTTGTAAACTGTATAGTGCTCTGACTTGTTTCTGGTGAAACCACACATGCAAGTTGACGGTATTTTACAGAGGGCTAGAAAGTGTCCATGGAGGCCGTTGCGTACGAACAAAATTATCCCAAGATTCAAAGTATGGTGTTTTTTCTGAAAGGGGAGGGTAAACATGCTTCAGGAATTTTGAGATAAAATTATCGGGCCTCCTTGGCTTTAAAAGTTATTCCCCCAAACCCTGACTGTTTTTGCCCACAACTGTATAGTGCTGTATTGTTGCGGTGAAAACCCCATACCAGAGATTGACAGTATTTTACAGGGGCTAAGTGTCCATAGGCCGTTTAAAAGGTACGAAAACTTTTTCCCAAATTTCAAAGTATAGTGTTTTTCTGAAAGGGAGAACCTAACCTTTAAATTTAGATATAAAATTGCTCAGCCTCCCTTTCAAGCTTTAAAAAGTTATTCCCCAAACCATAGAAATACTTTTGTGCAACTGTATAGTGCTGTAATGTTTGCGGTGAAACCCATGCGGAGATGTTGATATTTTAGAGAGAATGAAAAGTGTCCATGGAGGCCGTTTTTAAAGGTATGAACATTTTTTTCCCAAAATTTCAAAAGTATGGTGTTTTTCTGAAAGGGGGAGCCTAAGCTTTAATTTAGATGTAAAGGTATCAGCCTCCCTTAGAAACTTTAAAAGTTATTCCCAACCCTAGATTTCTGTTTTTTGTAACTTTCATAGATGCTCCTATTGTTTGCGAGGTGAAACCGCATACAAGTTGACAGTATTTTACAGAGGGCTGAAAAGTGTCCATGGAGGCCGTTTAACATTACAGACAAATTATCCCAAAATTCAAAAAGTATGGTGTTTTTCTGAAAGGGAGAACGTAAGCTTTAATTTTAGATATAAAATTATCGGCCTCCCCATGAAAACTTTAAAGTTATTCCCCCCCAACCCCCTGAAATGTTTTTTGTAAAACTGTATAGTGCTGTATTGTTTGCGGGTGAAAAACCGCATACAGGATGTTCTTGTTGTGTGTGTTTTAAAGAGGGCTAAGTGTCCATGGTGGCCCGTTTAAGGTACGGGGAAAATAAGTATCAAATTCAAAAAGTATGGTGTTTTTTCTGAAAGGGGGGAACCTAAGCTAATTTGAATAACAAATTATCAGCCTCCTTTGAAAACTTTAAAAGTTATTTGACAAACCCTAGAAATGTTTTTTGTAACACTGTATAGTGCTCTATTGTTGCTGGTGAAACCGCATGCAAGTTCAAACTGTATGCTACAGAGGGCTAAGTGTCCATGGAGCCATTTAACGTACGAACCGATTATCGATTTCAAAGTATGGTGTTTTTCTGAAAAGGGAGGGCAATAAGGGCTTTTTAAATTTAGATATAAAAATTATCGTGCTCCCTTGAAAACTTTAAAAAAAGTGTTCCCCCAACCCTAGAAATGTTTTTTTTGTAACACTGTATAGTGCTGTATTGTTGCGATGAAACCGCATGCAAGTTGACGGTATTTTACAGAGGGCTAAGTGTCCCTGGAGAATGATTTAAGGTCACGAAAAAATTTTCCCAAAATTCAAAAGTATGGTGTTTTTCTGAAAAGGAGAAACCTAAAGCTTTTAATTTGAATGCTAAAATTATCGGCCTCCCCTTGAAAACTTTACAATTGATTCCTAACCCTAGAAATGTTTTTTTGTAACACTGTATAGTGCTGTGTTGTTTGCGATGAAACGCCGCATGCCCAAGTTGACGGTATTTTACAGAGGGCTAAAAAGTGTCCCTGGAGGCCGTTTAAGGTACGAACAATTTTTTCAAATTTCAAAAGTATGGTGTTTTTCTGAAAGGGGAGAACCTAAGCTTTAATTTAGATATACAATTATCTGCCTCCCTTGAAAACTTTAAAAGTTATTCCCAACCATAAATTTTTTTTTTGTAATACTGTATATTGCTGTAATGTTTGCGGTGAAACCACATGGAGATTGACGGGATTTTACAGAGGGGCTAAGTGTCCCTGGAGGCCGTTTAAGGTGCAAAAAATTTCCAAGTTCAAAAGTATGGTGTTTTTTCTGACAGAGGAAATTCTAAAGCACAATTTAAGATATACAATTATCGGCCTCCTTGAAAACTTTAAAAGTTATTCCCAACCATAAATTTTTTTGTTTTAAACCTGTATAGTGCTGTAATGTTTGCGGGTGAAACCACATGGAAGTTAAACATTATTTTACAGAGGGGGCTAAAGGTGTCCATGGAGGCCGTTTAAAAGGTATGAACATTTTTTCCCAAAATTTCAAAGTATGGTGTTTTTCTGAAAGGGAGAACCTAAAGCTTTAATTTAGATATAAAAGGTGTCGGCCTCCCCTTGAAAACTTTAAAAAGTTATTCCCCAACCCTAGACTGTTTTTTTTGTAACACTGTATAGTGTATTGTTTGCGGTGAAGCCATGCAAGTCAACAGTATTTTGAAGGGCTAAGGTGTCCATGGAGGCCGTTTAAGGTGCAAAATAATTATCCCAAAGTCAAATGTATGGGGTGTTTTCTCAAAGGGGAGAACCTAAGCTTTTAAATTTAGATATAAAATTATCCAGCCTCCTTAGAAAAGTTTAAAGTTATTCCCCCAACCCTAGAAATGTTTTTTTGGTAACACTGTATAGTGCTGTATTTGTTTGCGATGAAACCGCATGCAAATTGACAGTATTTTACAGAGGGAGCTAAGTGTCCCTGGAGGCCGTTTAAGGTGCGAAAAAAAAATTCCAAATTCAAAAAGTATGGTGTTTTTCTGAAAGGGAGAACCCTAAGCTTTTTAAATTTAGATATAAAATTATCGGCCTCCTTGAAAACTTTACAAAGACTATTCCCCAACATATAATGTTTTTTGTTTGTAATACTGTATAGTGCTGTAATGTTTGCGGTGGGAAAAACCGCATGGAGATTGACAGTATTTTACAGAGGGCTAAGTGTCCATGGAGGCCGTTCAAGGTATGAACGCTTTTCCCAAAATTCAAAGTATGGTGTTTTTCTGAAAGGGAGAACCTAAGCTTTAATTTAGATATAACATTATCAGGCCCTCCTTGAAACTTTAAAAGTTATTCCCAACCCTAGACTGTTTTGTTGTAACACTGTATAGTGCTGTATTGTTGCAGTGAAACCGCATTGCAAGTTGACAGTATTTACAGAAGGGCTAAGTGTCCACTGGAGCCGTTAACATTACGAACAAATTATCAAATTCAAAAGTATGGTGTTTTTCTGAAAGGGGAGAATGTAAGCTTTAATTTAGATAAAAAAATTATCGGTTCCTCCTTAGAAACTTTAAAAATTATTTAACCATGGAAATGTTTTTTGCAACACTGTACAGTGCTCTATTGTTTGCGGGTGAAACCGCATGCAATTAATTTTTTTAAAAGAAGGGAAAAATGTCCTTTGGCCGTTTGGGGGCAAATAATTATCCAAATTCAAATGTAGGGGTTTTTTTCAAAGGGAGAACCCCAAGCTTTAATTTACTTATAAAATTATCGGGCCCCCTTGAAAACTTTTAAAATTATTCCCAACCATAAAAATCTTTTTTTTTGTAACCTGTATAAAGTTTTAATGTTTTCGGGGAAACCGCATGGAAGTTTTAAATATTTTTCAAAAGGGCTAAGTTCCATGGAGGCCGTTCAAAAGGGATGGTTTTTTCCAAAATTTAAAAAAATATGGTGTTTTTTTTGAAAGGGGGAACCCAAAATTTAAAAAAATTTTCGGGCCCCCCTTTAAAACAAAAAATTATTCCCAACCCCAGACTTTTTGTGTAACATTATGGTGTATTGTTGCGGGGGAAACCCATCCCAAAATTAAAAGTATTTTTCAGGGGGGTAAGTGTCCATGGGGGCCGTTTAACGTACAAAAATTATCCCAAAATTTAAAAATATGGTGTTTTCTGAAAGGGGGAATGTAAACTTTAATTTGGGGGTAAAATTATCGGGCCCCCTTGAAAACTTTAAAAGTTATTCCCCAAACCCTAGAAATGTTTTTTTTCAACACTTTTAGTCTCTTTTTGCAGTAAAAACCCATCAAGTTGACAGTATTTAAAGAGGGCTAAGGGGTCCATAGGCCGTTTAAGGTACAAAAAAATTTCCCAAAATTTAAATGTATGGTGTTTTTCTCAAAAGGGGGAACCTAAGCTTTAATTTAGATATAAAATTATCCCTCCTTGAAAATTTAAAAGTTATTCCCCAAACCCTAGAAACTTTTTTTTTTTTAACACTGTATAGTGCTTAATGTTTTCGGGGAAACCACATGGAAGTTGACAAGTTTTACAGAGGGCTAAGTGTCCATGGAGGCCGTTTAAAATTTCAATTTGTTTTTCCCAAAATTTTTAAAATAATTTTTTTTGAAAGGGGAACGTAAGCTTTTAAATTTGAATAAAAAAGTCGGGCCCTTTATGAAACAAAATTATTTAACCCCAGAAATGTTTTTTTTTAACACTGTATAGTGCTTTTTGTTTTTCGATGAAACCCATGAAGTTGACGGGGGTTTTTCAAAGGGGTAAGTGTCCCCGGAGGCCGTTTTAAAAAAGAACAATTTTTCCCAAAATTTAAAAGTATGGTGTTTTTCTGAAAAGGGGAACCTAAACTTTAATTTAGATTACAATTATCGGCCTCCCTTGAAAACTTTAAAAATTATTCCCCAAACCCTAAATTTTTTTTTTTAATACTGTATGGGGCTGTAATGTTTGCGGTGAAAAAGCATGGGGATTTACAGTATTTTTCAGATGGCAAATGTCCCCGGGGGCCGTTTTAAAGGGACGAAAAAAAATTTTCCAAAATTTAAAAAATATGGTGTTTTTCTGAAAGGGGGGAAACCCAAACTTTAATTAAGATATACAATTATCGGCCTCCCCTTTAAAACAAAGTTTTCCCCAAACCCTAGAATTTTTTTTTTTGTAATACTAAACCCTAAAAATCAATTTTAAAATAATTCCCAAGGGTTTTTAAAAAATTTTTTCCCAAAATTTAAAAATATTGTTTTTTTGAGGGGAAACCCAAGCTTTAATTTAGATATAAAATTATCGGGCCCCCCTTGAAACTTTAAAAGTTATTCCCCAAACCCCAGACTGTTTTTTTTTTAACATTAAAAGTGCTGTATTGTTTGGGGGAAACCGCATGCAAATTTACGGGATTTTTCAAGGGGTAAAATGTCCATAGGCCGTTTAAGGGGCGAAATAATTATCCCAAATCAAATGTTGGGGTTTTTTTCAAGGGAACCTAAACTTTAATTTAGATATAAAATTTCGGGCCCCCCTTGAAAAGTTTAAAAATTATTTAACCCTAGAAATGTTTTTGTTAACACTGTATAGTGCTGTATTGTTTGCGTGAAACCGCAATGCAAGTTGACGGTATTTTACAGAGGGGTAAGTGTCCCCGGGGCCGTTTAAAAGGGACGAAAAAAAAATTTCCCAAAATTTAAAAGTATGGTGTTTTTCTGAGGGGGGAACCCAAAAAATTTTAAATTTTGATATAAAATTATCGGGCCCCCCTTTAAAACTTTAAAAATTATTCCCAACCATATAATGTTTTTTTTTTGTAATACTGTATGGTGCTGTAATGTTTGCGGGGAAACCCATGGAAGTTAAGGGATTTTACAGGGCTAAGTGTCCATGGAGGCCGTTCAAAGGGATAAATTTTTTTCCCAAAATTTAAAAAAATATGGTGTTTTCTGAAAAGGGGGAACCTAAGCTTTAATTTAGATATAACATTATCGGGCCCCCTTGAAAAATTTAAAAAATTATTCCCAACCCAAACTGTTTTTTTTGTAACACTGTATAGTGCTGTATTGTTTGCGGGGGAAACCGCCTGAAATTGAATATTTTTCAGAGGGGGTAAGTGTCCATGGAGGCCGTTTTTAAAATCAGCCGTTTTCCCAAAATTTAAAAAATATGGTGTTTTTTTTGAAGGGGGAATTAAACTTTAATTTAGATTAAAAAATTATCGGCCCCCCGAAAAATTTAAAAATTTAAAACCCTGAAATGTTTTTTTTCAACCTTTTTATAGTGCCCATTGTTTTTCAGTGAAACCGCATCAAGGTGACAGTATTTTAAAAGGGGTAAATGTCCATGGAGGCCTTTGGGGGCAAAAAAATTATCCAAAAATTCCCAAAAGTATGGTGTTTTTCTCAAAGGGGGGAACCTAAGCAATTTACTTATAAAATTATCGGCCTCCTTGAAAACTTTAAAAGTTAGTCCCCCCCATAGAAATCTTTTTTTTTGTAACACTGTATAGTGTTGTAATGTTTTCGATGAAAAACCCCATGGAAGTTGACAGTATTTTTCAGAGGGGTAAAATGTCCATGGAGGCCGTTAAAAGGGATGAAAATTTTTCCCCAAAATTTAAAAAAATATGGTGTTTTTCTGAAAGGGGGGAACCTAAGCTTTAATTTTAGATATAAAATTTTCGGGCCCCCTTGAAAACTTAAAAAATTATTCCCCCAAACCCGGGGCTTTGTTTTTTAAAAACTGTATAGTGCTGTATTGTTTGGTTTAAAACCCCTGCAAGGTGACAGTATTTTTACAGAGGGCTAAAAAAGTGTCCATAAAGGGCCCTTTAACGTTTTAAATTATCCCAAAATTTAAAAAATATGGTGTTTTTTTGAAAGGGGGGAATGTAAGCTTTAATTTAATATAAAATTATCGGGCCCCCCTTTAAAACTTTAAAGTTATTCCCAACCATAAATGTTTTTTTCAACACTGTTTGTGCTCTATTGTTTGCGGGAAAACCCCCATCAAATTAAAAGTATTTTAAAAAAAGGGGGGAAAAATGTCCATGGGCCGTTTTAAAGGGACAAAAAATAATTATCAAATTCAAATGTATGGTGTTTTTTTTTCCAAAAGAAACCCAAACTTTAATTTAGATATAAAATTATCGGCCTCCCTTGAAAATTTAAAGTTATTCCCAAACCCTAGAAATTTTTTTTTTTTAACACTGTTGGGGTTAATGACGGGATTTTTAAAAGGGCTAAAATGTCAATGGGGGCCGTTTAAGATACGAAAAATTATCAAATTGAAAAGTATTTGTTTTTTTGAAAGGGGGGAACCCAAGCTTTTAAATTTTGATATAAAATTTCCCCTTCCTTTAAAAAGTTAAAAATTATTCCCCCCCATTTGAAATCTTTTTGTAACACTGTGGTGTAATGTTTGCGGGGAAACCGCATGGAAGTTGACAGTGTTTTTCAGAGGGCTAAGTGTCCCTTTGGGGGCCGTTTAAGGTCAAAAAAATTTTTCCCAAAATTTAAAAAATATGGTGTTTTTTTTGAAGGAAAGGGAAAAGCTTTAATTTAGATATAAAAATTTTCGGCCCCCCTTGAAAATTTTAAAAAATTATTCCCCAACCCCAAAAAAATTTTTTTTAAAACTGTTTAAAGCTGTTTGGATGAAACCGCATGCAAATTGACGGTATTTTTCAAAGGGGTACGTGTCCATGGAGGCCCTTTTAAAGGGGCAATTTTTTTTTAAAATTCAAAAAATATGGTGTTTTTTTGAAAGGGGGAAACCCAAGCTTTAATTTTTGATATAAAATTATCGGCCTCCCTTGAAAACTTAAAAATTATTCCCCACCATAGAATTTCTTTTTGTAATCTGTATGGGGCTGTAATGTTTGCCCTTTAAACCGCATGGGGGGTTTACGGTATTTTTTTACCGGGGTAAGTGTCCCTTGGGGCCCTTTAAGGGGACGAAAAAAATTTTCCAAATTGAAAAGTTTGGGGTTTTTTTGAAAGGGGGAACCCCAAAACTTTTTTAGAATAAAATTTTCGGGCCCCCCTTAAAACATTAAAAATTTTCCCTATCATGGGGAAAGTCTTTTTGTAATACTGTATAGTGCTTAAAGTTTTCGGGGGAAACCCATGGGAAAAAGACAGGGGATTTTACAGAGGGCTAAATGTCATGGAGGGCCCTTTAAAATTTAAAATTTTCCCAAAATTTAAAAATATGGTGTTTTCTGAAAAGGGGGAACTGGGTTTAATTTAGATATAAAATTATCGGGCCCCCTTGAAAACAAAGTTATTAACCCCAGACTGTTTTTTTTTAACACTGTATAAATGCTGTAATGTTTGGGTGAAACCCATGGGGGTTGGTAAATTTTTCAGAGGGCTAAGTGTCCATAAAGGGCCCTTTGGGGACGAAAAAATTTTCCCAAAATTTAAAAAATTGGGGTTTTTTTGAAAGGGAGAAAGTAAGCCAAAATTTTTTAAAATAAAATTTTTCAGGCCCCCCTTGAAAACTTTAAAGTTATTCCCCAAACCCTGAAATTTTTTTTGTAAAAAATGTATAGTGCTGTATTTTTGGGTTTAAAATACAGGATTGACAGTATTTAAAAAAAGGGGGGAAAATGTCCATGGGGCCGTTTAAGGTGAAAAAAATTATCCCAAAATTTAAATGTGGGTGTTTTTTTTGAAAGGGGGGAACCTGGCTTTAATTTAGATAAAATTATCAACCTCCTTGAAAACTTTAAAAATTATTCCCAAAACCCAAAAAATTTTTGTAACACTGTATGTGCTGTATTTTTTCGATGAAACCGCATGGAAGTTGACAGTATTTTTCAGGGCCCAAGTGTCCCTAGGCCGTTTAAGGTACAATTTGTTTTCCAAATTCAAAAATATGGTGTTTTTTTGAAAAAGGAGAAAGTAAACTTTTTTGGAAAAAAATTTTCAATTTCCCGAAAACTTTAAAGTTATTCCCAACCCCAGAAATATTTTTTTTTAACACTGTATAGTGCTGTTTTTTTTCGTGAAACCCATGCAAGTTGACGGTATTTTTCGAAGGGGTACATGTCCATAGGCCGTTTGGGGTGCAAAAAATTTATCAAAATTCAAAAATATGGTGTTTTTTTTGAAAGGGGGGAACCTAAAAATTTTAAATTTGAATAAAATTATCGGGCCCCCCTTGGAATCTTTAAAAATTTTTCCCAAATCTAGAAATGTTTTTTTTTTAACACTTTTTATAGTGCTGTATTTTTTGGGGGAAACCGCATCCCCCTTGACATTTTTTTACAGGGGGTAAAATGTCCATGGGGCCCTTTGGGGGCGAAAAAAAAAATTTCCCAAAATTTAAAAATGGTGTTTTCTGAAAAGGGAGAACCTAAACTTTAATTTTGATATAAAATTATCGGGCCCCACTTGAAAACATTAAAGTTATTCCCAACCATAAAAAGATTTTTTGTAACACTGTATAGTGCTTTTTTTTGGGGGAAAACCCCATCCCAAATTGACGGGATTTTTCAGAGGGCTAAGTGTCAATGGAGGCCGTTTAAGGTTCGAAAAAAATTTCCCAAAATTTAAAAATATGGTTTTTCTGAAAGGGAGAACCTAAAATTTAATTTAGATATAAAATTATACCCCTTAAAACTTAAAAATTATTCCCAACCTAAAATGTTTTTTTTTAAACTGTATAGTGCTGTATTGTTTTGGGGAAACCGCCTTTTGAATATTTTTAAAGGGGTAAGTGTCAAAGGAGGCCGTTTGGTACAAAAAAATTATCCAAATTAAAAAAAATATGGGGTTTTTCGAAAGGGAATAAAAACTTTAATTTAGATATAAAAATTTTCGCCTCCTTGAAAACTTAAAAATTATTCCCAAAAATTTTTTTTTTTTGTAAACTGTATGTGCTTTTTTGGGTGAAACCGCATAAATGACGTATTTTACAGAGGGGTAAGTGTCCATGGAGGGTTTAAAAGGGCAAATTTTTCAAATTCAAAATATGTTTTTTCTGAAAGGGGGGAACTAAAACTTTTTAATATAAATTTTCGGGCCCCCTTGAAAACTTTAAAGTTATTCCCAACCCTGATGTTTTTGTAAACTGTTGTCTGTAATGTTTGCGGTGAAACCCATGGGAGTTACGTATTTTAAGAGGGCTAAGTGTCCATGGGGGCCGTTTAAGGTACGAAAAAATTCCCAATTCAAAAAATGGTGTTTTCTGAAAAGGGGAACTAAGCTTTTTTATATAAAATTATCGCCCCTTTAAAACTTTAAAAATTATTCCCAACCTAGAAATTTTTTTTGTAAACTGTTAGTGTTTTGTTTGCGTGAAACCGCATCCAAATTGATATTTACAGAGGGCTAGTGTCCAGAGCCGTTTAAAGGGAAAAAAAATTCCAAATTCAAAAGTATGTTTTTCTGAAAGGGGGAACCTAAGCTTTAATTTAGATATAAAATTATCGCCCCTTTTTTTAAAAGCCCAAAATTTTTTAAAAAGTGCTGTTTGTTTGGTGAAACCCTCAAATTGACAGTATTTAAAGAGGGGAAGTTCCAGAGCCCTTTAACTAAAAAAAATTTCCAAATTCAAAAGTATTGTTTTCTGAAAGGAGAACTAAAAAATTAATTAAAATTATCGGGCCCCCTTGAAAACTTTAAATTATTCCCCCATAAATTTTTTTTTGTAAACTGTATGGGGCTGTTGTTTTCGGGTGAAACCCCTGAGTTACGGGATTTTTCAGAGGGTAAGTGTCCATAGGGCCCTTTAAGTACGAAAAAAATTTTCCAAATTAAAATTTGTTTTTCTGAAGGGAAACTAACTTTAATTTAGAAAAAAATTATCGCCCCCCGAAAAATTTTAAAATTATTCAAACCCTAGAAATTTTTTTTTTTAAAACTGTATGTGCTGTATTTTTTGCTGAAAACCCCATAAGTTACGTTTTTTTTACAGAGGGGTAAGTGTCCATGGGGGGTTTAAAATAGAACTTTTTCCAAAATTTAAAAAATATGGTGTTTTTCTGAAAGGGGGGCCAGCTTTAATTTTTAAAATAAAATTATCCCTCCTTAAAAAATTTAAATTATTCCCCAACCAGACTGTTTTTTTTTTAACACTGTATAGTGCTGTATTTTTGGTGAAACCCCATCAATTGACAGTATTTTAAAAGGGCTAAAAGTGTCCCTGGAGGCCCTTTAGTGAAAAATTTTCCCAAAAACAAATGTTTTGTTTTCTGAAAGGGGGGGAAACAACTTTAATTTGATATAAAATTATCGGCCTCCTTGAAAAATTTAAAAATTATTAACCCTGAAATCTTTTTTTTAACACTGTTAGTGTTTTGTTGCGGTGAAACCCTGGATTGACTATTTTACAGAGGGCTAAGTGTCCATAGGCCGTTTAAGGGCAAAAAAAAATTCCCAAAATTAAAAGTATGGTTTTTCTGAAAAAGGGGGAAAAGTAAAACTTTAATTTAATTAAAATTTGGCCTCCTTGAAAATTTTTAAAATTATTCCCCAACCCAAAATTTTTTTTTTAAACTTTTAGTCTGTATTGTTTGCATGAAACCGCATGCAAGTTGACTATTTTGAGGGGGAGTGTCCATAGGCCCTTTAAAATCAAAAAAAATTAAAAATTTAAAAAAAATTTGGGGTTTTTCTGAAGGGGGAACCTAACTTTAATTTAATTAAAAATTTTCCCTCCTTAAAACTTAAAAAATTATTCCCCCTAAATTTTTTTTTTAAACTGAAAATGCTTTTGTTTGGTGAAAACCCATGCAATTGACGGGATTTTTCAGAGGGCCCGGGGGTTTCCCGAGGCCGTTTAAGGTACAAAAAATTCAAAAAATTTAAAAAATAGGGGTTTTTTTGAAAGGGGGGAAAATAAACTTTAATTTGATATAAAATTATCGCCTCCCTTTGAACCCCCAAAAGTTTTTTTTTTTCTGTATTGTTTTCGGTGAAACCGCATCAAGTTTCATTTTACAAGGGGTAAGTGTCCATAGGCCGTTTAAGGTGAAAAAATTTCAAATTCAAAAAATATGGTGTTTTCGAAAGGGTGAACCTACTTTAATTTAGATATAAAATTATTCAAAAAATTAAAATTATTCCCCCCATAGAAATGATTTTTTTTAACACTGTATAGTGCTGTTTTTTTTGCGGTGAAAACCCTCGAAATTGTATTTACAGAGGGGTAAGTGTCAAGGAGGCCAAAGGGCAAAAAAATTTTCAAAATTGAAAAGTATGGGTTTTTTTAAAGGGGGGAACCTAAACCAATTTAGATATAAAATTTTCGCCTCCCCCTTTAAAACTTAAAGTTATTCCCCACCATAGAATTTCTTTTTTTTAATACTGTATAGTGCTGTAATGTTTTCGGTGAAACCCATGGAATTTACAGTATTTTACAGAGGGCTAAATGTCCATGGAGGCCGTTTAAGGTACATTTTTTTCCCAAAATTTAAAAAATATGGTGTTTTCTGAAGGGGGAACCTAAACTTTAATTTAGTTAAAATTATCGGCCCCCCTTTAAAACTTTAAAAATTATTCCCAACCCCAGACTTTTTTTGTAACACTGGTGCTGGAAAATTTTGCTGAAACCGCATGGGAATTGACAGTATTTTAAAGGGCTAAGTGTCCCCTGGAGGCCGTTTGGTACGAAAAAAATTCAAAAATTTAAAAAAATTTGTTTTTTTGAAAGGAGCCCCAACTTTAATTTAGATATAAAATTATCCCTCCCCAAAACTTAAAAATTATTCCCCAAAAAAAAAATTTTTTTTAACCTTTAGTGCTTATTGTTTTCGGTGAAACCGCATGAATTACAGTATTTACAGAGGCTAAGTGTCCCTAGGCCGTTTAAATAAAAAAAATTTTCCAAAATTTAAAAGTATGGTGTTTTTCTGAAGGGAAATAAGCTTTAATTTTGATAAAAATTATCGCCCCCCTTGAAAACTTTAAAGTTATTTTCCATAAATTTTTTTTGTAAACTGTATAGTCTGTAATGTTTTGAAACCCATGGAGATTGACGTATTTTAAGGGCTGGGGGTCCCTAGGCCTTTTCAAAAATTATCCCAAAATTTAAATTGGTGTTTTTTTGAAAAAGGGGGAACTAAGCTTTAATTTGATATAAAATTATCGGGCCCCCCTTGAAACTTTAAAGTTATTCCCAACCATAAAATTTTTTTTTGTAAACTGTTGTGGTATTGTTTGCGGGGAAACCCATGCAAATTACGTATTTTTTACAGAGGGCTAAGTGTCCATGGAGGCCGTTTAAGAGAAAAATTTTTCCCAAAATTTAAAAGTGGTGTTTTTTTTGAAAAGGAGAACAACTTTTTTAAAATAAAAATTTGGGCCCCCCTTGAAAATTTTTTGTTATTCCCAACCCCAACTTTTTTTTGTAAAATGTTTGTGCTTTTTTGCGGTGAAAACCCCAATTGACATATTTTTAAAGGCTAAAATGTCCATGGGGCGTTTAAGGTGAAAAAAATCAAATTCAAATTGGTTTTTTTCTGAAAGGGGGGAACCCAAACTTTAATTTAGATATAAAATTATCGCCTCCCCAAAAAATTTAAAAATTATTCCCCCTAAAAATTTTTTTTAAACTGTTTGTGCTGTATTGTTTGGTGACCCATCAAGGTTTACGTATTTACAAGGGGTAAGTGTATAGGCCCTTTAAGTACGAAAAAATTTAAATTCAAAAGTATGGTGTTTTTTTTAAAGGGGAGAATTTAAACAAAATTTGATATAAAATTATCGGCCTCCTTGAAAAATTTTAAAATTATTCCCAACCCCAAATTTTTTTTTGTAAACTGTATAGTGCTGATTGTTTCGTGAAACCGCATGCAATTACGGGATTTTGAGGGCTAGGGCCATGGAGGCCGTTTAAGGTACAAAAAATTCAAATTCAAAAAATATTGTTTTTCTGAAAGGGGGGAACCCAAGCCAAAATTTAATTAAAAAATCGGGCCCCCCTTTAAAACTTTAAAAATTTTTAACC